>CAEGAD010075623.1:0-59573 GCA_903067055.1 Poeciliopsis paucimaculata
GTCTTCACAGACACATTATACCATTTTTATTTTTTAACACAATAAAAAAAAAAAAAAATATATATATATATATATATATATATATATATATATATATATTTGAGGGTCTTGGTAAAATGAACGTGACTAGCTTATACACAGTAGTAAGGTCCAACATCTCAGAGGTTGACGCATCACTCAGTTACAATCAATAGCTTTTAAAGAGCACTATCACTTTATGAGTGCACCTGTAACGCATCAAAACCAAGGTAAGAATCAGCAATAAAACAGAAAATACAGTCAAAATACACCTTGATGGGGTTCAAAAGTGCTTACATTTCCTTCACGGTGCTTTGAAATTGCCTTCCCATACTTTTTATGTTTTACGTTACAACCACAATGTCTTCCACAGCTCAGGAGAACCCGCTGACACCACAACGATTGGTGTAGGTAAGAACTAGACTCAACTTTTTGACTTACATGGAGGCCTGTCATGATAAACTGTTATAACTGATATAATGTTGTTTTGAGACCATTTTCAAGCAACGTACTAGCAATGGTATAATAATGCAAGAACATATTCCTAAAGATCAATAAACTTTAAATTCAGTGAACATTAAACACTGGAACTGGAAGAGATTTTGAATATGGAAAATATGTAAACAAAACAGAAACTACAAATAAAATGGATTATAAAGTCTGTAAAAAAATTGTCACTCAAAAAAAGTATGTAAATGGAAATTATAGTGGTCCCTGTAACTTATTATGCGACTAATTGGTTTATTGGTGGTTGTGACCAGTCTACTTACAGGCAAAACAATGTGGAGGCAATGTAATGGTGCTTAGCACACCATCTAAACCATGAAACGTGGCGGTAGCAGCATAATGATGTAGTGATGGACTCTTTCAGCTGGACAGGGAAGCTGGTCAAAGTGAACTAGAATATGAATGGTGCTAAAAACAAAGCAAATCTTGAATAAAGACCATTTCAACACAAAAAAACAAAAAGAGTTGTTTTCCAGCAGGACGACGACGACAACTTAGCTCAAAACACGCACGTGTCCAAACCCTCTGCCAAAATCCTAACCTAAATCCAACAGAGAACCTGTGGCAAGATGCCAGATTTAAGGCTCACAGTTGTTCTACATCTAATCTGGGCTCGAAAGATTTTAATCTCTCGATGTTGAAAGCTGATAAGAGACATTCCCCGCCCCCCAACAAACTCGCAGCTGTGACTGAAGCAAAAGGTTGTTATCCGAAGTGTTGACTATAGATGGGAAAAGATCTGTTAGGGTCCAGCCTGACCACACGTAACGGCATTGATCTAACCAAGGTTATTAAAACATCAGATTGCTGTTACAAGTTGAGATAGCAAAAAAAAAAAAAAAAAAAAACCCTCTAAATTGTTCTGTCAAACTGCCGTTATAAGCCGGGAACTTCACTGTCAGTGGATTTGATTGCGTTTCCCACAGCTGTTGCTTATCTCTGTGGTGTCAGCTTCTGTTCATGTGTGAATACGTGTATTTGCGTACGTGTGTGTGTGTGTGCATGTTTAATGATGAACGCAGATTTACAATTTTCAGATCCTCAAAATAAGCCCCATTGTCTTTGTTGGAATATACGTAATTAGAGAGCTTAATTATTATTATTAGTCCATTTCCTTCTGGAGTTAGTCAACTCTGAGCGCTGAATAAAAATTCACAGTTAATAAAGAGCGAAAAGAGTTCTCTTTCCAATTCTGAGGTAATGTGAAAACAGGATTAGGAAGTTGTGTGGAGGTGAAAATGTCTCGGCTGAATTTTTTTCTAGCTATTGACAAAGGCTTTATAATAATGCCCTTTCACAGGTAAAAAAAAAAGAAAAAAAAAGGGGGGGGTTAGTATAGGTTTCAGCACAGTCAAGCCTGGAGTGCCTGCAGGGATTTTCTTTTATTTCTAATTATACAACTATTAAATCTGCGAAAGGCACAAGATCTTTAACCTTGCTACATTTCCTTTGATACCATTCATTCCAATGCTAACAACAGTAAGTTATTCTATTTCACAAAAAATGAAGACAGTGGTGCTTTGGTATGAAATAAAAAAAAAAGGAATGAAATGCTTTAAACAAAAATCTATTAATTCCACTAAACTGTTAGAGCAGAGAATTTACAGTTGAATTACTATCTGAGGAACGTCTGCGGTGAAACGACCTCAAAAATGCAGCAGAGTCAACAAATCACTTCAATTGTCAGCTTTCATACTGAAGTCTCCACAATTTTGCCTTGTAAACAATGAAAATATAATGCTTTTGACGCATAATTGACTAGATTCTCAATTTTTCCTCCATTCATTTGGTGTACTCATGCGTCTCCTGTAGCAGGAATACTGAGGAGGTTAGTTACCAGAAGTCGCTGGTGGTCCACCACGACCGGAGGATAAGTAGGGGCCGGTTCCGCCTCTTCCTCCATCCTCCCGGCTGATGCCTTCAGCGGCTCCGAGGTGCTGCACTTGCTCGTCTTTTCTCGGGAACCATCTGCAACAAGAGCAATGCTGAACTGATGGAAGAAAAAAACTAATAATTACTCATCCTGTTAAAGACTGAGAAGCACAAAGTGGACCATATTTTATGGAACAAAGAATCTGCTGTTCACCTTTTGGCTCTCTTCTTGCCCATTTATAACAATTGGAGGGGGAAAAAAAGTTACTTTGATATATATATATATATCTATATATATATAGATATATATATAAAGGTCCAAGCTCTGCCTGCGTGGGGAGTCGAGGTGGAGTAGCTAAATTATCTCCAGAGACAGGAACCACAGTTTGTTTGTTCATCCACTTGTGTGATCCTATGACGGCTTAACCATATTTAATCAGCAGCATTCCCTCAGCAATACAGCTGGCCTCAGCTTAGCACATCGCAGACTGCACGGCCATAACCAAACACACAACTTTTGGTTCATTTTCTAACTTAAACACTAGATTTTTGTTTCAATATACGAAAGGTCAAAAGGTGGGAGATGGGAAGGCTTCTGGAGTTTCTCGAATGAGACAGTTTGATATTTGAACACGTAGCCTGAAAGATTTCTTCTCAGTTCACAATATGTTTCAAAATGATACATTTTTTTAAAAATCAGCCCCATGTAGTAAAGAAGAAAAGAAAGTGATACGCCTCCATGGTATGGTAGTATTATAGACGATAATTAATTGGGCAGCTGATTCCGTGGCAGAATGTATTGATAAAATATGTCAATATACCGTTAAAATGTGAATAAAAAACAATACACAAGTGCTGAGATGGACACTTAGTGGTGGTAGAGCACCTCCCTTTTTACCACTGGATGAAAAAAGTGCCCTTCTGAACTTTTTTAAATTTTTATTTAACAGTGTAATGTGTGGTGTGTAAAATCGCACTCTTTTCAGATAGTTCCAAGTCTTTCTTTTTTTTTTTTTTAATAAAATGTCGCCACTGATTCCTAAAGTTAAATAACATTAAACATCTTTTCATGTTAAAGTAATTTGGCACTATTCAGACAAAAGCTGCTATGATTTGATTGATGTAATATAATTTAAGCATACATCTGTTATATTTTTGGTGTTATTTCTGTGGCCCTCTCTGGAGTCTAGGGGGCCACATAAAAAGTTACGGCGGGTCGTTTCTGGCTCCCAGGCTTTGAGTTTGACATGTGTTCTATGAAAAAAATGAAGCAAGGACGATGCATATGAAGTAAGGCAGTTTTATAGGATATAACGGAAAAGATGCTTTTCGGTTGCAGTCGTTAAATATTATCTTGCATAAATACAGACTGAAAGCCGGGAGCCTTGAGGATAAAAAGGATTTCTGCACAAGAAATTGTGCAAAAGAGAAACACACATACCTTCTTTCCCTTGATCCTCCTCAACAGTCTGTGAAACCGCGCCGCCTTCCAGGGGATGCTGCTCCTGAGTTTGCTTACTCACACTTTTGTCTTTGTGCTCTTCCTGTTCTGGCTTATTACAGCCTTCAGCCGAGCTCGGAGGAGTCCTTGTGTCAGCCTCGTTGCTCCCCTTGAGACTATGTAAATCTACGCTGTCCATCGACTCCGTCCCATTCACGCAGTCCACTTGTGAAACCCGGAGACCCTCCGCGTGTTTAGGTTGGACCTGAGCATCCGATGACTTAAGTGTTTCGATCAAAGGCTGGAAGTTGGCCCGCTTGGCCGGACTACCCTCCTCCGAGTTGGGCGGAGGAGTGCCACAGAGGCGGTGTTGGTCTGTGCGTTTCTCTGGGGTCTCAGCTTGCCTTTCTTTGGCCGCCGTCGCCTCCTCCTCTTTGGGCTTCGCGTCCTTTCTGCCTTCAACCACAATGAGTGGTTCGTTGGAGCTTTCCTCTTCTGTGGACGGGCCGTGCGGATGATGACCGTTGGCTTGGGGACCTGGAGTGTCACACGACGATTCCTCGTCCTGTGTCAAACACGAGTCACTGGGAACGGCAGCTTCCACCTCCGCCTCCTCTTCCTCCTCCTCTGTTCCTTTCTTGTAACTTTTCTTCTTGCGTATGATGCCACGCTTCCAAGATGGCCGCCTGCAAATCTTCCTCTTCAGATGATCTGAGAGGGGGAAAACAAGCAATAGTCAAGTCTTACTCAAATGCTCGCACCCTTCTTTAATGTTATACCAATTGTTTATTTTATGTTTTTCCATCAGTTTCAAATCAGTTTGTAGAATTCACAGAGCCATGTCAGGATAAAGTTAAAGCCACAAACAATAATATTGATGTTTTGAGACCATTTCTAGTAATGTAATGATACTTGAATATGTTTTTGCATAGTAATGCAAAAACATATTCCCAAACATCTTTAAATTCTAAGAAAAAATTAACACTGTAAATGGAAGACATTTTAAATATCTAAAATAAATAAACTAAACAACAGAAACAACATATAAAACAACTTATGAAAATAGTTCTTCCCAAAAATTTTCTAGTTGAGACCAAAGCACCAGACAGTTTTTGGTAGAAAGAGAGAAGAAAACAATAGAGGAAAAAGATAAATCATGTAAATGGAAATTATTGAGCTGGTCTCAAATTATCAATTTATTGAGATGGACGAGCTTCACAAATTCAAATTTAAAACTTTTTAAGACCATTGTAAATGGAATTTACGAACTATATCTCAAAAGAAATGTACAAACTCCATCCAGCCAACTGGTGATAAATTTGCACCCAAGCTAGCAAGGGTAGTCACAGAAAGCAATGAAGACATCAGTGTGACTCAACCTTTTGCCTGACGGAAAACTGCAGTGAGAAAAGAAAATACAAAGCTTACGAATAATTAGTCGTACCTGTGACTAACTTATTTAAGGTCAACTTACTTAAAGAAATAAAAATAAAAAATTTACGACATTCTAAGGCCTTAGGTATGTGAACTTAAGATGAAGACCATGTCAAGCCTTATGGAGACTGTAAAATACTGTACAGGTATTTTTTGATCTTTGTAAAATCAGCAGTCTGCCCGGTTACGTGCAACATTTAGCCTCTTCATCAAAGGGAAATAAATAATGAGTAGCAGGGACAGCGGTGGAGCTGTGTGCATGTATAACACTAATGACGGCAGATGTTGCTTGGGATTTTAAGTGGAGAGGCAAACCAAGCCCTGCTGTCTGGGAAAGGCCATAAAGCTGTCACAGCGAGCGCGAATGTTAAACGCAGTGAAGCTTCAAGGCATTTGACTTCATTTGCTGTTTTTTCCAGGGCTCACACACACACACGCGCACACACGCACACAGAGATGCAAAGCAAAGGATCAAAGTCAGAGTGATGGGCAGCTGCAGAAAGAATTGGAATAAAACAAACACCAGGAGGAAGTTTTTCAGGGAACAGTTTTTAAATCAAAGTCTAATGATAAAGAAACAAAAGATTTTCTTTTTCCTTTTACATTAACAACAAAAACAGAACAACATTGCATCTTTGACACACACTTCTTCTATGTGTGCACACATAAATAAACAAATCCGCAGCCTCATAGCATGACAGACTCAGTAGGTGCTAACCTTTATGATCCTGTCAGAGGATAGCGGGATGATCCAAGTCTGCTGATACGAAAATCAATAACATGCTAAATGATCATGATCCCTTCAAGTAATTGAGAAATGATCACTGTGTACTTGTATACAAATAAAGGTTCTTTCCCTGGCACGATTCAATTTTAGTTTATTTATTTAGTGCCAAATTACTACAGGCTGTTTATCTGCAGTCCATTAAGAAGAAGAAAAAATATTGGAAAACTTAAATAAAATAACTGCAGGTCTAAAAGTTAGCAAAACATCTACTACCAGAAGAGAAGAGCGTACTCGCTTGTTACAAATCACATATTGCTTCTAATTTTCACTGAATTTAGGCCTCAACTTTGACTGGGCCATTCTAACGCCTGAATACACTTTGGCCCAAAGTGTTTATCTGTAACTCTGGCTGTATGTTTAGAGTCGTTGTCCTTGTTGTTTTGTTTTTAATTTACAATGATGCGCCATTCCAATTTAATATGACAAAAGTGGAGAGTAGCAAAAACAAACCATTGTGCATTACACTGTCCAACATGGTGAATCCAAAGCACTTCACTATGATCTTTTGCAGTATTTCAGTAGTGCGTTTGTGCCTGCGATATATTTTATGCTGCTTTCTTAGCCTTTTAACCTCTCTTTGCAGTCAGTGAGGATTAAAATCGCATGAACTTTTGGTGCACTCGTAGAAAAGGTCCATCCTTCATTGACTATTTAAACTCACATCAAAATGCACTTAAGTGCTGCACTAAAATTTTTACTACATTCTCGATTACACACAAGCTTCCACCCATTCCACATGTGAGGTATAAAGACACACAGGGGAACTGAAATTACACCTCAAAGCAATGCTGAGCACACAGCACAAAATGAAAACAAAACTGGATGGATGGATGGATGGATGGATGGATGGATGGATGGATGGATGGATGGATGGATGGATGGATGGATGGATGGAAGGAAGAAAAACAGAACAATCTAGTTTTAAACAGAAAGATCCAAACAGAACCACGAAGACACAAAGGAGAAAGGAAGAAAGGATAGAAAGAAGGAAGGACACAAAGGAAGAACAAAGGAAGGAAGAAGGAATGGAAGGAAGAGCCGACTGAAAGAAAGAAAAAGGCAGGGAATGGGAAAAAAAATGGAGCTAGAAAGAATGAAAGTAGGACATAAGGACTCTCCAAAAATGGAGTGATGGGCACAAAGTCAAGGAAAAAGGGAAAGACAACAGACAAGAAACGACAGAAGGGAAGATGGAAGAAAGGAAAGGACGACATACACAATGACAAACAGGAAGCAGGGCACAAGGAAGAAAAGAAAGGGAAGAAGAGCACAAAGGAGCAAATAAGAAAAGGGGGGAAAAAAGGGAAATGGGGGGCAGCAACAGGAGGTAGGAAGTAAATGTGGAGTTTTTATCTACAGACAAACCAAGCAGAACTGGAAGTTCAGAGAATGAACCTGACTCCCCATCTAACACTGGCCATCATGCCTACAGCTGGTTTCAGAGCTTCTGAGGCTGCTTGCGGAGAGGGGTTTAAGGTAGGATGCTGCTTTCATTTTTTGGTTCTTCCTGATCTTATCTAAGGGAAGTAGACATGAGAGTCTGATATACAGGAGGCAGACAGGTCTTCAGGGTTGACTGGCACATGAGATAGTTCCCTAGCTATAACAATGAGGCACCAGAGAGAAAGAGGGAAAGAGAGACAGACAGAAAGATAAAGCAATAACAAAGAGACAGAAACCAGGCCAGGCATCCTGGGTATTTCTGAACAGTGGCATCATACAAAGAGATGCTTCTAAGTTTGCGTGAGCTTGTGTTTTTCTCTCATTTTTGACCAGAATTTCTTATTTTACGTTATAGAAAACATCCATCAGTAATCACTTGGTTTTGTTGAGCTCCCTTCCATCACTTTTGCTTGTTCATTTTTTCATGCATTTTATATATTCAACAAATATGCACCTTATTTTAAAACAAAAACAAAAAAACAAAAACAAAAAAGAGAATAGTGGCCAAGTTTCAGGTAACATCTCCACTGGGAAACGCACTCGCCACAAGATCTTATTCCTCCCTCATGCAAAACCACAATAATTAATCAACAATGCGGCTAAAAAAATTTAAATAAAGAAAGAAAGGGTCCTGCAGGGGTCAGCTATCGCCGTTGGATGCTATGCGACAGGCTCCTCGGGGACACAAAGGTGAGTCTGGGTGGCAGCAAATGACTCGTCATAGTCAGCTCTTAAATAATGTATGAAAATTGTTAGAGCATGAAGAGGAAACCATAGAAGAGAGATATGCTGATGGGGCTGGGATGGTGAGAAAGAAAACTGGAGCACTTTGTTATAATTAAAAGTGCCGAACCCATGCAAGATTTATGTAGTTGCACAAATTTTCAAGCCGCCGCTACACATACTTGTCAAAGCGGCCCCCACACACGCACAAAATAAAGCTTCAGAAAGCAGAAAGCGAGATAAGACCTCTCTCCAAACTGCCACCAGGTAGGTATTAAATAAATAAGTCAGACCGGTGACACTCATGGACAGCTCTGCGGCGTACTTTAGTTGTCCTTATAGCCTCGACGCACATTATTGTCAGCGCTCGTCTGATTCATTCTTCAATTAAACCCCCAACCCTGGTGAATCTTTAAATTGTGAAGTGGAACGAATTCTAAATAATGGTTTTTGCCTTTAATACGGCAGATTAAAAAGTGTGTAGTACGTTCACTCTGTTGCTTAGAGATGTGGCTAAAGGCGCAAACTTGAGAACTGATTCTTTCCGTTCTAGTCGCCAACATTTTGTCATGCACTCCGTAAAATGCGACTTGGTCTTCAAGATGTTCCACTTTCGCCCCAAACTACCTGCTGTGTCCTTCGGTCTTCATTGTGCATCTAGACATCTACATTTACAATTCACAGTGTAAAATAAAAACAACTGTTTATTAGGTGACTTCTGAATTCAACTGGTTGTGAAGGAAAACTTAAATTGAACCAACAACTTCAGGTTTACTTGTTGTAATACATTTTGAGAGAACAGTGGAATGGAAAACCGTGGAAAAGGTTCACGGCGTGCGAATAATCATGCGAGGACCGTCGAGCTGCTCCAGCTACAATAAAATGCTCACTTCAAGCATTTTCGCCGAGACACAGGAGTACCTGCTCGTGTTTCATAAATACCAAATCGTTGAAGATTATTTTAATTCAGAAAATCGTGTAAATCTTCTGCACTCTGAATGAACTTGCCTTGCTAATCCAACAGTCAGCAAGATCAATATAAATGCGTTCCCACTTTAAAAAACTGAATGCAGCTGATGCAAATATCAGCAGCTAAAAACGATAGGAAAACAGAAGCTGCAGATATAAATGCTGGAGTAAAACAATTCAAAAAGAAAAAATAAATAATTTTAGAAAAGGTTGATTAAGGGAAGCTCAAGCAGGTGCTTAGTATATTTTAGCTGATTTAAACATTTAAGTATCTGCTGTAAAGGAAAAACAAAAATACAGGTGACAACCGTTGCCCTCACGCAATTATTTAGCAAGAGAAATATACTTTTTTTATATTTGACTCCCCTTTCTGCCTCAAAAGTAAACTTAAACATCTCATAATAACACAGGATGTGTATTAATTGGTTCAAGCTGTTAACTAACCCAACGCCTAAAATTCACAGACAGATTTGAGCAGCAAAGCCCCAGCGTTGGGGGTGGGGGGACAAAATAAAACAGCACCTACAATAATCCATTTCACACCAACAGGGTCCCAACCCCGCCCGGACAGATGGTCTGTTGTTTACTAACCCATTTACCTCTTTCACTGCTGAATTTATGTGCTTCATAGTGTGCGCGTTTCCATGGAAATACAAAAAAAAAACAACTATTTCCTTGCCTCAAGAGATTTCTTGTTTGGCAATTTCCTCTTTTTGAACTTCTATTTAGGCCAACACTTTGGAGTGCATGCAGGGGAAACCTATTAAATCGGTTTAAACAGAGACGGCCGTGGACTTTAATGTGACCGTTCATCAACAGATGTGACTTTAATAAGAGTGAATGTAAAGCTTAAAGATGTGGTCCCGTGCTGTAAATTCCTGCGCCAGTGTAGGGTTAATCAGAACATTAACGCTTGTAAAATCCCAATAAATACTTGTTGTGATGAATGCTGATTTGCATAAGTTCATAAAAGGGAAGCTGAACCTTCTATTTATCTCCGGAATAAAGCAATTAAGCAATGTATAAGATGTATTCTAATGTGTATTTCCAAACAGATTTTAATCTATTCAGTAGATTTTTCTCCCCCGCCCCATATATTGTTGTTGTTCAATTTTGCAAGTATTACATTCTGTTCAATGTTCAGCAAATAGATCTATGGGTCTGAAAAGATGGAGGTACTGTCATAATCTGCTCTCTGCCACAGGCAGAAAACTGCATTATGTGCAAAAGTTCACGGAACAAAAGCGTACAGTGGTAGAATAAGCGAGCCAGGAATTAAACGGGAGTCAAATGTTGCCACAGGAAAGAATTGTTTCAGAAATCCCACAAATTAAAATGTATCCTTTACAGCACGTTTTATTAAACAAAGTGGGAAAGTATTGGAAACAGTTTCCATCGGCTTTAACTCCAATTTAACTATTCTGTTTCAAGCAGAAGCAACCAGAGCGTGTCCCTGAGAACATTTTACCAAACGTCTTAGAAGAAATTAATCTTTTATTTCGGTAGCTTAATCTCACACTGATTTGGAGAGGAAAAACATACGCTTTAGTTTGGTAGTAAGAGCAAACAAACAAAAAGAAAGAAAGGCTTTAACGTGAAAACTTTTTGCCCTCCGTTGAGAAAATTTACTTAAAGGCACCATTTTCAGTCCCTCCGACAATTCCTGTTGTTGGAGTTTCAAATGTACCTGAAACTTATACTAATGATCAGAGATTATTTGAACTAAATACGACATGACAGCCGCTTCTTTAGGCCAATGGCCACGAGGCTTTATGGAGAACCAGAACATTTAATGTTTCACTACTTACAGTAAGCAGGATGGAAAGGGAGGAGCAAAGGAAGGAAGAAGGAATGGATTGCATTACAAACATTTGAAGACATCTGCAAAGCAACTGGTTTTTAGGGAGTGTTATCAGAAAAAAAACCTAAAAAACAAAAAAAACAAAAAGAAAAAGCCTAAGGTTTGGTGTTTTAGTCAAATTTAATATGCTTAAACAAAGGCTGGATTTTTCTGAATCTGAGATTATGTTGATATGATTGTTCTATTATTTCAAGCATTTGTTGTAGATGTTCAGACCTCCATTATTAAATAGTAAAATCAATGATTATAGAAGGCAACATTTGAAAGATTACTGAGATATAAATCTTTTCCTGTGCTGAGTTAGCATGACTAAACAAAATTTTGAAAATCTGGCATCTTCAGCTGAGAAAGAAAACTAAATGGACGGATGTCATTTAGTCCTACTGAACTTTACATTACTTCTATTCAGTTCTGACACTGGGATGGAAAGTGACTTCTGAAACAATTTCCTTCCCACCCAACTTGCCGTCAATGAAGCAAAACTCCTTGTCTGATCACACAGACAGGGATAATTCCACACATTCAACAAATCCAATCAAAACTGAGATGCAGCACATCTTTTAGAGCCTTAATTATGATGGAAAAATGGGCCAAAGAACAGGTTAGGAGGAAAATGAGACAACATGGTAAACACTGGAGGGGGACAACGATCCTCAGAAAAGGCTGTCATGGCGACACGGGGCTTTGAGGGAGTCTGGGTCATTTGGTCATGAAATGGAAAAAGGCGTTTGTCACCCGATGTGACACTTTGATCTGCGGCTTGATGAGATGTTCAGATCAATAGATGATCCCATCTTTGCGTCTTCAAATTACGGATATCAGTCACTATCCTTCCACTGCTGCATCGCCGTCTTCCCATTAGCCTTTATCATCCTTGTGTCTCTCTCTCTTCATTCAAAGTCACAACACAGAGCTCGGCCAAAACAATTTGGAAAATAAACTTATTTGTTTTATTGCCAAGGCCCGCGATCAATACGCATCTCCTTTCTGCGCACTAAAAATCAAAGCTAGAATCATTGGAACATTTGTATAGTTGAGTATAAAGCAACAGGGACATAAGCCTGACTCTGGCATAGTAAAAACTTCTGTCACCTAGCTTATTAAGAACTGCTGTTTTCTTAGATCATAATCTACACTTAAATACACTTAAATGTACCTTATGAACTGCAAAAACACAAAATCTTATAAAGTATTTTTTCCTCAAATGTCTTGTTCCCAAATGTCCTGCTCCACTGTCACAATTATTTCACTTACGACCAGTTTTTTTTCATCAATATTAAAGAATTATTAACTTAAGACGAGCTCTTATTTCTTCCTGAAAATTTGCCTGTAAGTTAGTTTTGTCGTACTTCGAGTATACTAATTGCTCTAGAAACTAGACCAAAAATACTTAGTGTTTTTGCAGTGTGAGAAGTTATATGCAGAAAGTATTTCATGGTGGAGCTCCTGACTCGGGCGATATTCACCTCGGCTGCCTGGCAACATCCCAGCAAAAGCGAAACTTGATGGTGCTGCCAGCAGGACTCCATTTCCCACCCAAAAACCTGATTTCATTTAGCCCATAACGCGGCTAAATCGGCTCATGTAGACGCCCGACGCAATTCCAGGTCCAGATTTTGTGAAGTGGGATTTCAGCCAGCTTCCTCAGTTTAAACCCAGTACAATTTTAACACACAATACAATGTAGGAATAATTTGTGAGATATTTTCTGACCAAGAGTTTCTTTCTGGTCAGAAAAAACAAAAACAAAACCGAAAAGCAACGGGACACCATGCACTCCCTGTAGTCAAAACTGCTACAACAACAAGAGGGAGAGATGAGCCTGGGACGTAATTTAGTCAGAGCATCTATCCTGCTCTGTCCTTTTCCTCTCTGCTGCTTAGTAAATGGCCAGTGGGATGACAGTGCCTGTGGTGCCTCTTCACAGAAGACAGATATGCCCTAATGCACAGGCGGTTCCAAGAAGTGCTGAAGATGTCAGCCCGTACGCGCACACGGAGCCACAGCAGGGCATGAAAGCTTCCTGGGGAAATTATCTGTTCCCCCCAAGCAAAAATATACAGCCACACTTATAAAGCAGGAGTGGGGATGTAAAAAGCAATGTACCGGCTGTCTCTTTGACTGATGTGAGTGATCAGAGTCCTTGTGCAAAGACGAAAATACGAGAAGGCACCTGGTAAGGATCCCTGAAAGGATTGAAGTTTAAAAGCCGGATACTGAATGAAAAGAAACTGGCATTTACCAGCAGCCCTTTGATATCCTGGGGAAAAAAACTGAAGAATTCAGGCTGGTGATTAAGAAACTGTGCTTAAGGTGTATCTTCCTGCTGCTCTATGTTTGTGTAATTAGGACTCGTAAATGAGGCGGCGCTACAGGTTTGCTTATAATAAAGTGTTTATGTGTCATAAAGAAAATCTATTTGTTTATCAAAAAACAGTATTTGGTATAAACTACGACGTATGATAACCCCAGGTTAAAAAAAAAAAAAATTTTAAATGTAACAGAACTCTCACTTTAAAAGCAAAACTTGTATTACTTTTGCTTTTATTTGAAACAGAAAAGTAACAAGTATTCCTACCGCTTCTAACATATTGTTGATGATTACAGTTAAAGTTGCAGTATGTAACGTTTATAAAATTCTTTCATGTTTTTTTACATATTTCTTAAAACTTTTAAGGAACATTTGTTCCTTGTAGTGCTCTTACTGTCATCTGCAGAAATGCACCACTCCCCGGGCAAAAGCAGCCAATAAGAGCCAAGAGGAGCGTCTTAGCACGGTCAATCACACTTGTGTACAAGCTGCTCAAAATGCAATTGGCAGAAGAAAAAAAAAAAAAAAAAATCACCTACTGAAAAACTGTTTATCTGCCGCCATTAATAGCCATGCTAGCAAACCCGAATGTTCATGTTCATGGAAAAAGAGCTGCATTGTAACGGAGAGCAAGGGGAAAGGGTGCGAGTAGAAATGATCCAAAAATGACAGTTGTTCCAAAAAACCAACTGTTTATTGGATGACTAACATTTTGATGAGTTTGGACGGTTCATTTTTAGCCAACAGCTGACCATATAGCATTTGGGGAGCAGAAAAAAACTCTGGAATGCTTCTGCTGACAGGGCGATAAAGCCTGTGTTGCTAACACAGTAAGCTGTAGACAGTGGGTCACTTTTTTTAATATCTAAAAGAAAAATAAAATCTAATTTCATTTTTGCTACATTTGTAGCTATATATATAAAAAAAAAAAAAAAGAGTTCAGAAGCATGCTGTAAAAATCAATGCATGCATAATATTTTACATTAGCATGGTTCCATAAAATGTTTAATTATATAGTCCCTAAATAAATATACCCCAAAGAATTAACATTTTGTAGGTGTATAGCAAGGGAAAAATTCTGCTGCTTCACATATTAGCTAAAATGACTACAAATGACAACACACAGCTATCTGGATTGCCAGGAGATGGCTACTCAGTCAGCTTCACACAATTTAAAAAAATAAAACGGTCACTCCAGATTTTTCTTGCATTTAACCACAAAAAACATAATGCATGAATAGAAAAAAATTGTTAGGTTTTAAAAGGCTACATTTATCTAAAATTTTATACAATATCCATACCAGTAGCTACCCATACCTTAGTCTAACCCAGGCTTACAGTGTAACGCTGCAAGTATGTATTCAAAACTGTAAAATAGCTGCTGACTAAATAATTTTATATGCAAACTATAAAACAAGAAAAACCCATTTACCCTGTAGCTATTTACTTCCAAATATCTCCAGCAATGTTAGCTTACAGTCTGTTCCACTAAAGGAAGATCAGAAGGCACATCACATTCACTGAGAATGATGGCCATTATTGTACTTTGCTGGAGCTCTTGCACGTTCTAAATTGATTAGATTAGATAGCGATTAGAAACCCTGCGAGTCTGTTAAAGGATTCAGACCATCGCAGCAAATGATAATAGAACTCCAAAGTGAGGGATATTGAATTAAATAATGGGACACAGGGATTCTTTGTACTACAAGCGACACCTTTCTGGATAATTCTTCCTCTGACATTTATTGGCTTGGGGGGAAAAAAACTTCCAGTTTGACTTTTGAAGGTATTACACTTCTCAGACACAATGCTAAGAAGAAAAAAACAAGTTTCCTTATTACAGGGTTCTCATAACACGCCCATTTTAAAGTTTCATACTTTTCCAGACATTATATTGCTGTGCCATAAAATGTTCCCCCTTTCAAAAGGTTTTAATATCAGTTTTTGCAAGAAATTATGATGCAACATAATGCTGAAAGTGGCTTCTGACTCAGCAGTCTGATAAAGACCCATGACCCTGTTTCTAGGTACCTGGAAAAACTTGGATCAGCTAAACTCTTCCAACACTTCTGGAGTGAAATACCCTGGATTAAATATTGATCCTTCAAATCACATCTTTTACAAATTTGAGTGTTATTTCACAAAATCTTTACATTTCACCATAATACCAGTGCTTTGCTTGGCATCTAAGCCTTACCCAGTTCAGGAACCTTATTTCCAGTTTAAATCTCAGAAATAAAAAAATAGATGCTCATCACCATTAATGAACTTATTATTCATTGATTATTGGAATGCAAATACATTTTGTTACTTTTTCCAAAACCGATACCTCCTTTAAAATGCATCATTATCCTTTTTTGGTCATTGTATCTGAGTGGAAACAATATAAACTCTTAAATTAGCCAGGGGTGGAAATTATTTTTAAAAAAGCATAAAAAAAGATTTTGATAACTTTTTCTAACTATGTCATTATTTTTTTAGAGTGAATTCTAAATAAGCACAGTTTATTTTGCTGGGAATATTTGGGGAAATAAAATGTTACAGTGTCAGCAGTGCCAGAAGCCACATTCAGCAAAACCAAACTACTTTACTAAAGTGAAGTAAGAAATCTTACACAACCAGACATTCCACAAAACTAAACCCTGCCTTGGATGAAACTCATACATCAAGTAAATGAATATTCAACTCACCACTGATTTAAATGCACAAGGTGGCGAGCTTAATGGGAAAACAGATATCAGTTCGCTTTGAACTTCTGACGGAGTGCAGAAAGTTCCAAAGACAATCTTGCTCTCGCAAAACAAATCTATAAAGTCATTCAAACTAATTCAGTACTAATGCATCATGTTTGTGCAATTGTTCCAGTCAATTACAATTTATCAGAATGAGGCAAAGAGAGGGAAAGCACCCCATTAGGCCGCTTGGCGTACGCCTGCTTCTGATGTTTACTGAAATTGACTAATCAACTGTGCTATGGTTTAAAAAAACAAAAACAAAAAAAACAAAAAAAACAATGAGACTGAAAACCCCAGGAGGCCCAGTACAATTTTTCCTTTTGCAGTCCTGACTAAATGCAAGGATGTTCGGCTGTTCTTTGCTGTCGGCGAGAGGCGGAATGAAAAGTAGACTCCGTTCTATTATCAAGCCGCGACTCCGAGATCCACGATAATTGGAATAGTGGGATTGGCTTTGAGAGATTCCAAACCTGGCAGATGCCCACGGAGACCTCTGAGATGTGGAGCGCTAATCCTTAAGCAAAACTATCGTCTCAAAACAAAGAACGGCACTGGGGAACTCTTGATTAAGGAATCAATCAAGATGAACTATAATGTCGATGTTCTTCATTACCGTCATAGCAGTAAGAAGAAAACAAGTTTAAAAACAATTAAATCATTTTACGTGGCAGTCTTGCATAGTCAACTTTGCCCTCGTGAAAACACTTAACCCAGCTCCCACAAATTACAATAACTTGGTAGAAAAATGACCAAGGTGAACTTTTTACGAGAATATATGTTTAAAATGATTGTTCATTTTACACTGAGAAGAAAAAAAAATCTCCTGACAATGATGTAAATTGACACTTCAGCAACATTCAAATGGATGCAGTCTGATGCAAAATGATCCAAGAAGTATCTCTCCAATTATGGTCTTTCAAAGACCCTGATTGGAGGTTTCAGCTCTGTGATGGCGCGTTTACACAAAACACATTACAAGCGTCAAAAACGCGTCCGGCGCTTCAAGTTAGACACGTGTGGCTTTTTGACCATCTAGTTTGCATTCAAAGTCGGACACTTTGGATGCTTTTTACGCTCTTGATACTCAAAATGCCCCAAATGGTTCAAATCATGTTGTGCTAGACGCTCCAAACGTGCCGCCCTCGATGTACCTACACATAGCCTTTGACTATAAACCAGGCGCGCCTGACACGTTTGGTGTGAACGCACCATGACTGTTTTAGATTTTTAAAAATATGGTACAATCTAATTTAATACTAACCTTTTGCCAAAAATTTGTGATGATTGATACTCTGTTTTTATGGACTACCAGTCGCATCAGACAAAAAACGTGTTAAAGAGGAAAAAGACTCCATATATTTAGAAATTGCCAAACAAGAGGGAGACCGTGGCCATGTAGAGGAAAGGACCCAGTGGCGGTTTTGTTCAGCCGCCTGTTTTTAAACAAACTCACAGAAAGTGTCAATCGTAGCTTGGCAGTATTGCTGAAAGCTATCCACAAAATGAATTTTCAACTGCAGAAAGTAGAATTTAAAAGTGGAGTGAAGAGATTAAAAGAAACCACATGTAAAGTTACTTCAGCATTATAATTTTATGCTAAACTTCCAATTAAATACTAAAGTAGTTCATTGCTGTATCCATACTTGAAACAACTCTGCCATCTAAGGTCAGTGGAGCTCTGTCCTTCTCGAGCATGAACTCATGAATGAAGGAAAAGCTCATTCAGATTCAATCTGCAGAGTTTCTACGCCGCATTCAAGTCAAAATCCAGAACTTTTTCCATATTCCCAGAATTTGTTTTCCTGTTGTAGATCATTTCTGAAGTGTAAATACAAAAGTTTGCCGTGACTTTTTGGGAATTGTTTTAATGGCTTTTTAAGGTTTTACATAAGAAACCAGCGAAGAAAAGAGACCGTAATGCCTAGGGAGAGAGGGGCCAGTTGAGATACCACTTTTAGAAAATGGGACAGGGAGTAAGGCGCTTCCTCCGTTTTCATCTACCATACTCTTCCAGAACTAAAAAATAAAATTTAAATCCAATTCCATGCTTCTACAGACTTGACAAGTCCCCCGTATCGCCTGCTACAGCAATCTGCAGGAAGCAGATATAATAAGCCATATTATAATTTTTTTTAAATTTAAAAGTGCAGTAGGTATTTCTTGTTTTCCCTGTTTTAGAGGAAATCTGCCATTAACACCACAACGCTGCCTGAACAGGGCACTTAAAAATGCCTTAATGTTCATAATTTAAGCTATCACTTGATAGCAACATTGATCATCATGATGCTCTCTCTTTTTTTGTATCCGGTTGTTGTGAACATAAAGTACCCAGTCAAAGCTAAAGTTGTGTGTCGCAGGGAGTTAGACAAGTAAAAATATCCCAACTCCAGCTCTGGAGAGTCTCTGTTGGCTGACCATTAATTATATTGCTGCGATTGGATAAAATTAATGCCATTTCCTTAGAGTAAAAGGCTTTAAACATTAACCTGTTATTTCTGATGCATATATGTGCTGCACTGGATAAACTCAATCTGAAACCATGTGGCAGAAACTAGTATTATGGTCGGATTGTATGCCCTTAGAGAGTAAGGTCAAGAAGTCAAATGTCTGACAAGAAAGGAAAATCAAGCTTATAGCAAGTATCTCACTTCCAAGCAAAAAAATAAATAAATAAATAAATCCTTGCTTTGCTTTTATGCAGCAATCATTTTAGCCTGAGGTAAAAGGAACGAATAGGAGTTTATTATCAATTCAAATATCTTATCAACATGCAGTGATGGACGGTCATTTGAAAGAGAGAGAGAGAAGGGGGAGCTGTCTGTTTACAGTAAAGGGAGATTAAAAGCGAAGGCGGAGGGGCGAAACACAGCCACGCTCCATCTATATGAACACAACCTGCTATCTGTTGCCCTGGGCGTGCTATTAAGCGACATGATGGCTACTTTATGCCGTGTCTGCAACATTTCGTCCACAAACTACCAAATGTACCTTTCAACACTGCACAAATGTTAGCCGTGGCAGCCACATCGTCGGCAAGACGAGCAGAGGGTTCATTTGCCTTCGTGCCATGGTTTGGCTGCACTGAATCAAAACCATGTAGATAACCGAGAGCAAAAAGAAAAGATCACAACGTTTATCATTTTTTGAGTAATACGGAACAGCGTGTAGCCAAACAATGTTAGGAGAAGACTAACTTGCAATGTTGTGACTTGATACCCCTCCTTACACAACAAAACCCATCTCAAAGAACCTATCTTCTGGTTTTCAAGTGGACAGTTTTAAAAATCTAAGTATTCTTACATTATTTTTTCCTCGATTATACATTGTATGAATGTGCAACCATCAGATTCTGAAAGCCGGGTAGTACGGCTTCCTCAACCAAGTTCTACATCGATGAGTAAGGTAAATAAGGGCTTTTAAAGTGTGTGTGTATATATATATGCACACATCTAAATATGTGTGCATATATATATACACACATATTTATATATGTGTGTATATATACACACATTGCTTTGCTATTTATTTGCAAAGCAAATAAATAGCTTTGCATCTAAATAAAAAAAATACACCAAATGCATTGGTTTCCAGAAAATACCTCAGTTATACTTTTGAAATTGGTTTTATTTCATTTTTACCGAGTAACGATCACCAACAAAAGGACAACGAAAGGTCTTGGGGAAGAATTAGCAGAGAGTCCAGAGAGGAAGTGAACCTTAAATGGTTTTACTTTCAAACGTATCTCCAACAGAAGATTGAAAGACCAGTAAGTTAATTTGTTCCTTTAGAAAACCATGCACTATGCAAATCCACGTGGTGCATTAAACTGCTGGTGAGACATGCTTCTCACTACTAATTTAATTAACGCACCAAGACATTGTGTTTTGGGGAGTGTCTTGCATAGCAATTATCTCTAACAATCGCACAACCCAACGTGGTTTGCAAGCGGTCTCGCCTGTAAAAGGGATTTTATTTCAGCCTTCATATCTCCAGCCCTTCAACGCGTCATTTGTGTTTTTATTTTGACCTTTAAACTGTTATTGTACAGTGAACGACTCTCAGAAATACTGAATAACTGCTAGATACTGAAAGCTGAAGATGTCTTTGAAAGAGCAACAGAAGCACTCACTCGTTTCACTTTTTTTTTCCTTGATGGTTCTACAGCTCTAAAATCAAAATAGATCCAGGTGGCCTATAAATAATTCTGGTCTGAAGAGGGTTCATTTATTCACCTCATTAGATGGTGGTTAGTTTTCGTTCCAGCACTGCACCACTTCACCATCCTTAGTTATTTAGGTGGATTTCACTTTTTAAATAATCTGTGTCTACACAATTCACATATGAAAACCATGCACTTTTCCAGACTGGAATTTCTAGACATGTTTTCGCTTTGCCATAAATCGATGGGTGAGTAACAGGCTGCTGCAGCACTTAATGGCATGCGGGAAGCAATGCAGACACTGTAATCAGGCAGCTGGAATAGAAACATGGCTGAAACATGATGTTCCAGGGCTGACAAACACTGGACTGAAGTCAACACGTCTTAAGAAAAACCATTTTGGAATTCATGAATCACAGTACAACCAGCAAGTAAACCAAAAACCTGATGGGTAAAAATGTTTAAAAGATCAAAATCAAGAACAAAGAAGGCTTTTTAATCATATGTAAATCTGTGCAAAACCACCAAATTATTAGATTTTGTACTCTTTAGAGGTTTGAAGAAAAAAAAGAAAACATACTTTGTTTTTTTTTTTTCTTATAACTTCCCAGGACCTGGAAAATCGTCAAATATGCCCAAAATTCATAGAAGCCATGCAGTGGCTACTTTGTGTAGATTTAAATCACACAAACGTCGAAAAATATTTACAATTTGTTGCTCCTGCAACAATCTGGTGGAAATTCTTGAGATGCGTCTTGTAAAAAAAAAAATTAAAAAAAAAAAGGCTCAGACTTATTATACATATTAGATCATTATCTAATATCAAAGCTATCTTACCATAGAAAAGTGGTAAATAAAAGTGATAATAGTTAAAATTCTTCAAGCCTTATAAAAAGTCAAAACATGGAAAAAATATTTCAAACACCAAAGAATGTCACCACTTCGGAAAAAGAGAAGAGAACAAGATTTCCTAACACATTTTCCAGTGGTTTTCAAAAATTATCTTTGAGTCCTTTATTTAGATCTAAACTAACTTCTGCAAACATGCAGCTGGCAGTGTGCTGTCGTTTTTGTTATGCAACCCATATATTAAGAATTTCTCATTAAATCAGCGATATCTGTGGATTTAGATTTCTAAAGGCCACTGATATTAGGCAACTTATTTTTGAAGCGTGACATTTACAGAATGCATCTAAAATTTTGCATTTTTAATCGTCAAGCCTACGACTCTTCCATACAATCAAGACCAACTTGCTGAATAGCATCAGTGACAGAAGAACTGAACAGGCTTAATTATGAATGAAAGCAAGACACTCCGCGTGAACCGTATCCAAGTGGCGATGCACTCTGAGTGAACCCGGGTCCGCGCCCTAAGGTAATGGGCTCTGGGTTTTCTGTCGCTCCAGGGAAAGTGGCAGATGTGTGAGGTTGAAGAAAGAGAGAAACCATGACAGAGCAACCCACAGAGGCTAATGGATGCCCAGCCTTCCCGTTTCCTCGTGCATTAACAGCCGCGGCGCTGCCATCTCTCCCCCAACCCTCGGCGACCTCACGGGAGCACCAGCTGTTCCGGCCGTCTGCATCCGTACAACCGGGCCCCCCACCCCCACCCCACGTTGTTGCTGCTTTTAACACCCGATTCAAAAATATCCCTAGTCCTCAAAGAGCCTTCAATGTAACCTTCTCCATGACTCAAATAAATAAATAACAAATTTTTTTTTAAAAAGCGCATCTCCTCGGTGCCGCCACTCGGCTATATCTGAATGTCACAGGCAGGTTCTCGCCTTGAGGCAAATGGAAAGAAATGTGGGAGGGGGGGAAACTGGTCCAGATAAAAGCCCGAAAAACCACCAAATCACCTCCAGATGACCGTACCAGCTCCAGGTAAGTGATCTGGGATAACTTTCATTTTTAAGCGCCCTGTGACCCCACCATGAAAGGAAAAGTGAAAGGCGCATAGGCAGGAATGACCCAGCTGCACTCGGTTCACTTCGTCAGTACCGGCACAAAAATTAGAGATTGACGCCTCCCCATCAGACAGACGCGCCTTCCTTCGAGTCGTACTTCACACAGGACCCGACTCTGATCAATTTGCCTAATAGGTGCCTCGCTGTGGTGCTCCAGGTGAGAACTAGCTGGCAATGTCACAAATTAATCACTTGAGTTACTGTAATTAATTACACCTGTGGTGGAGTCTGATAACGACTCTACCAATCGCTTCCAAATTGGTGGTCTGCATCTGTGACATTTGGCTTTACAGATAAAGACTACTGACAAAAGTGGCAAATAAAAGCCTTACAGTGTGTGTGTGTGTGTGTCTGGTCATTCTAGTTCCATGTTGACCTTTACTGGTGTCAATACATGACTAAATTAACATTTTCTACACTTAAAGAGACAATTAAACATTTTCTTGCGGAAAAAAAAATACTGGCCGAAGTGAAATGTTTGTGTATTCAAATGGAAACCCGTTGTTTGACCCTCATGTTAATTTCTTTTTTCAATGAGAGGGGAAAAAAAGGCAACTGCCCTAAAAAGGCTAGAAATATTTCTCCTCTCTGTCGGGGTTCCACAGGGGAAACTCTCATGGGAGAAACGCTCCATCTAGTGGCGATTTGTGGTACTACAGAACAGACATATGGATTTTTATAGAAAACATGCCTTTTACTATGCCATGTTTCAACTGCCAAATAAATAGACTGTTGTTTTTTTTGCATGAACATTTCAGATTTTCGAGTGCAACGTCTCTGCGCACTGTGTGCACTCGCTAATATTTCAGGTCAGTTTCACCAGACTGTTGCAATCTTCTGCGTCCAAATGAAAGCTGCATGGCGTAACACGCAAAACCCCGGCTCGCCTCTCATTTGTTCAGGTAACGGCCTCATTACTCTGCCCCCTGCCCGATGCCGGCCCTCCTTCCACCCTTAGGCACCCGTCGTTTACCTCAGGTGGGCATGTAATTGCTCTGCGGCGCGGCCGTGTTCTGAGTGCTTAGGAGACGGCGGCCACGCTAATGAGGCTGCTCACTGTGTCGCTTCTCCGCAGACTAAATGTATGTGAACAGAAAGCAGGGCCTCACAAAACATATTCAAACCCCAGGATTGTTTTTGCATTAATTATGGCAAACCTCTCTGGATTTTACTGGGATTTGATTAGATAAGCTGTTATGAAACAGTGAAGATTGTGATGTGGTAGGAATTTTTTTTTCAGCTTCAAAAGTTTCATTTAAGTATATATAATATGAAATTTTAGTGTTCAGCGGCACTCACTCCAAAGCTACTCTGTAAAATCAGTGCAGACGTGCCGTCTTCAAGCCACATCTGACTGGTTAATTATTTATATATGTATTGTTGATGGCCATACTACACATCCCACAATGCACTGCAACAACTCAAAGGAAAGTTGATGCAGTTTTTGTGTTCTTAAGCAATGCCTAACCAATTGAGAACATCGCTGGGCTGACTTGAACTTGCCTCTAAAAAACTTGATTAACATGACAGATTACTCCAAAAGCAATATCCATAGTGACGCACGGCGGTGGCAGCATCATGATGTGGGAATGTTTACAAAAGCAAAGAGAGAAGCAGTTAGGTGTTTAGAGGAAGGACACTGGAGGTGAACAAAACTGAGCCTGTCGCAATTAAGCTATTAATCATGTGGTAATTTAAAATAAGTTTCAATCAAAATCTACATGAGGAAAGCGGGTAGAGATGAAGGACTAGCCACTGAAGCCGGAGCAAAAGCTGTTTACTGTGCCTAAATGTCAATTTGGACATTTAGGCATGTCGTCTCTTAGGGGTGTACTCACTTTTGTTGCTGGTGGTTTAGACATTAATGGCTATATATAGAGCTATCTTGAGGGAAGAATAAATTTACACTGACATATAAGCTGCACACAGACTACTTTTCATTATGTTAAAGTGTCATTTTGTCCCATGAAAAGATATACCCTAATATCTGCAGAATTGTGAGGGCTGCACTCACTTTTGTGATACACTGTACCTGTCTCTTTACATATAAAAGAAAAAAAAAACATACATTTTGACCTTCACGTTGGATGTTACGTGACACTTCCAAGTTACGACATTTGCGGATCGCAACCCTTTATGTCGCTCACGCAGCGCGAGACAAGAATGCATAAAGACTCACTGGCAGTGCAGTGTTTGAAAGCGGCCTCGCCTTGGGTGTTCGTCTTGGCCTGCTCGTCTCCTGCATCATGCTGCTTTCGAGTTGGTAAAGCACCGGGAGCTGAGGTAGGCTGACCCACAGTCTGGAAGTCTGCGGGGGCACAGAGAGACCATCAAAGACAAAAAGTTCTTGGGTGTTTTGTGTGGTGCAAAAGTGGAAACAAAAAATTAAAAAAAGAAGACAAAAAAAATGTAAAAAAAATGAACGTTGAATTGGATATTGCAAAACAGGAAAGATCCAATTTAGATCGGTAAAGTGATTGATAAAGACACACTTGATTGTTCAGCTCCCTGTCAGGAAAAGACATAGATAAAACCAGAACTTCAGTGAAGAGAAATTATGTCCTTGAAAAGTTTCTGACTCGTTTAAAAAAAAAAAAAAAAAGATTTATTGGGTAAAATAAAATATATTCCTCTCTGATGCAAACAAGTTTTTTAACCTGGCTTAAACTGAGCATGATGTAGTTCTGAGCTTATTGATAGTTTCGTGTCAGAACATCGATGGGATCATCAAGAATTTATAACAGCTATATTCCTCCTCGGGCAGCTATCTCACTCTGCAGAGTGAGATCGCTGTGAATTCTCTACTTTGGGTTTCATTAAGATGAAGTGAAATGTATTTGGTTTGACCTTTGAAAACAGCTTTGTCGCCAACATCGGTTCCTGCTCATCGTGCAACACTGCTTTCTACAGCTCAAGCCAAATGTCAACAGGCTCTTTTGGACATTTTTGAGGCTGAGTTTAAAAAAAAAAAATTTTTTTTAAAAACAGCTTTAGGGCAGTATTGTGAGCCTTTCTTAAGATGTTTTAGTTTTGAGGCATTTTTGAAAGTATAACCTAAAATAGCTAAATATATGTGACCACAGGTTAGGATGTGTTCGGTTGATTCAACTTGCTAACATGACAAACGACAAAGTGGGTAAAGCTTGTGCTGGCCCGTCTTGCAAAAACTTTCATGCCCATTGAACACAACCACATTTTATCACTTTACAACCATTAACTTCAATGTATTTTATCCAGATTGTAAGTGATAGACTAACGCAAAGGAAAAGATAGGAGCAGTTTGACATTAGCCATGCAGGAGACACAGCAAATGTCTGAAACAAGATCAGAGTTGATGGAATTTGGAGATTTTTTGGCCTCCGCATCACCCTGAAAGCATCGTGCTTTGTGGACACACTTCTTCAGCAGGGGACAGGCAAGACGAAAACAGTGGAAAAAATTTCTTGCACAGGACCTGATGAAGATTCACCTTCCATTAGGACAACAAATCTAAATATACAACACAAGCTACAATGTTTCAATTAAAATAAACATATATTTATATATAATAATGGGCTAGTCAAAGTTAGCATTTAAATTCAATTAAGAATCTGCTTAAAGACTTGAGAACTGACGTTCCCAGACGTTCTCCATCCAATCGGATTAAGTTTGAGCTAGTTTGCAAAGTACTAGCAAACATTTTAATGGGCAAACAAGTACGGAAACTAATGCAAAAAAAAAAACAGCAAGAAATTTTTTTGAACAATTAACGTGTGAAAGTTTGTGTTTGCAACCTTCCACGCCGGGGGGGGAGGTTCAAGACATGCAAGTAATTTTGAAGGGCGCCGTGCTCACAAGAGTAAGCAAGAAAATGTAAACAGAAGCTGAGCACTGCGTGAAGGAAAATGTCACTTCATCTGTCTCCAAAGGGGAATATTTGCATATGATTGCATGTCTTGGTGTTTAACATTTAGCGAGTCGCAGAAAAATAACGACTTAGCTGAAGTGTATCAATTAACTGCATTATGCGACTGTTTGTGTACACTAATCTCATTTAGATTTGACCTGCGTCCACGCGCCGCGGCTCGGCGAATTAACAAATCCGGAGCGTCGGGTAGACGGCCGGCACAAAAGGCTAAAGAGCCTCAGGCGCCACCGCCATCTCCACCACAAACTCTGCACTAAAAACTGACTTGCTCCATCAGGTACCAGTGGGCTGCCCTGCAGATTTCTATTACACAGGTTTGTATTCTCAGAGATATTCATTGAACGAGATTTTTAGAAAAAGGAGAGAACATGCTGAAACCCACGGAGTCGACATGACCTTACATATACTCCGCTTGCAAGCAAGGGGGTGTGTGTTTCTTTTTTACCCCAAACATATTTCTTTATTTAATAAATAATAATAATGAATAAAAAATAAAAGCACAAAAAAAGTCAATGTCTTCCAGCGGAGGCAACATTATCAACTCTGTCCAGTCAGAACCGGCGTAGCTAAACGAATATTGACCAAGAGCAGTTTAACAAGTATCTTACGAAACAGAGCTTTTTAATAAACTAACAGCTTTTTTATATATATATATATATATATATATAGCAGTGCTTTCTCTTTTCTTGCATAATTAAAGTTCTTACCCCTCTTTTTGCGCGCCTCTTTAATCTCTTCACACATTCGGTCGAACTCGGGATCCAGCTCGGCTGCAAAAATAGCATGGGCTGTGTCCTTCAGGCTGCACGCTCTGTGCCTGATCACCTTGTCTGAGGAGGAAAGGGACAGCGAGAATGAATGTTGGTGTTAGAAACGCCGCATACATCCAACCAGCTGTGCTCAAAATAATAGCAGTCCAAAATCACTACCTACAACGGTACCATTTCTACATGGCAAGTGACACTAAGGGGTAGCCACACTGAAGCTTTAATTATATTGCTGAGTTCAAAGCAATGCCAGAAAAAAGTACAAAACATGTTTTTAAAAAAAAAAATTTTAAATGTTGTTTGGCAATATTAAATATGCCATTTCTGATAAAAAATTGAAATACAATATCCAAACTTTTCCCACGAAGCAAATATTTGAATTGATTACCTTTTTCCTCACAGTATGTAGACTGTTAAACCTGCACTATGTAACTTTTATTTACAAAAATTTTTTTTTTTTTTTTACATATTTGTTGAAACTGTCGCTGTGTCCAGACAGTATAGTATGAGGCAAAAAGTCAAAAGTCAATAGAAATCCATAGATGCTTTTAATTGCCATCTGCAGAAATACACAGCTCAGCCAGAAATAACCTATAACAACCAATGGGAGGGTCATAGCACTGTCAATCAAGCTTCTGTACGTGCTGCTACATCTAGTTCCCCAGACTGGAGCCTGCTGTGGATGCTCAGGCTAGTTAGCATGGCCACCGAAGACGGTGGATAATAAGTTTTCTTGTAATGGTAAATTGTTTCTCTGCCATTAGCACATTGAGCAGCCCGTACACATGGTGGTTGACAGCGCTAAAACCCTCCCAGTGGTTCTAATTAGTTTCTTCTGACTGTTTTTCTGCAGATGGCAATAGGAGCAATAAGTGTAGATGGAGGAGCTTGATCTTTTCACAGAATATCTGTCTCAAACTATGCTGTCACAACAAAGTGGCTGTTTAAAGAAATATGTATATGAACAAAAATATTTATAAAAGTTGCATACTGCAGCTTTAATCATTTTTTTTTTTTTACCTTTACTTCACTATTGTACGTTGAATAGAGTTTGAGGCCTCCTGAGTGCATTTGTGTGTATAGAAATAAAAGCTGTGAAAAGGATTTTGACCTTTGCTCACTTTTTCAAAACGCACTACGTCCATTTAAATACATTTGAAAGTAGCTTCATTCTCCTTCCTGCATTCTTCTTTCTTCAAGACTACAGCGGCATTTACTCCGCAGTTAGTCATGCATGTAAGGCAAATAATCAATTGCAAACTCACCCCTCTTTCTGCAATGTGTGTGTGTGTGAGAACAGAGGTTAGTGTTTTCTCACAGCTTTAAAAAGAGGGTGAAGCTTTATTTTCTTTTTAACTGTATTAAACGGAAGCCCAGATATCACCACTTCACACAGACAAATACATCTACACAAAGTCCAACGCAAACAATAAGAATCTTTTCAAAATATACACTCATTACATCTAAATCAACTCCTGAGCTTCCCTTTCCTCTATACATCAGCAACCGCATCATTAAATGCTCTTTCTTTGCTCGTGCATCGACAGGAAGGGGAGGGGGGGAATGAAGACGGAGCAGGAGACACAGGCTAAGGCATAGCCGCAGTAAACAGGCAGTTTCTCATTACTGCAGGCAGTAGGAGAACAGTTCAGGCATAACGGGACAAAGGAGGTCACAATCTGCCAACTTCTGCAGTCTAATTGGAAGACAGTTGCTTAATTGCAATGTGGCTGAATGCGAGTGCGTGCCTTCTCCCACTGCCAGCACATGCGAGCGTGCGGGCGCTGCGCGCGAGTGCGTTTTAAGGGCAAAAACGCCTGCTGGTGGAGGAGATGTCAGAGGCCAGGTGCGATGCCGAGAGCTCATCAGTATCCTTCTGAGCGCCAGCTAACCTCCACGTCTACAACAGACAAGGAGGCAGAGACAAACACCGCCGCTGCTAATGTGTTTCAGGACGCTAACAGGATTTTTCTTTTTTCTTATTTTTATTTGTCACTGCTTCCCTCCAGCAGACAAGCTGTATTTGTGACACCAAGACTCATTGTGCAGAGAGCAAAGATGTCCCCTATTTTATTGTGGAGCTCTCTTTTTTTCTTTCTTTTTTTTTTTTCTCCAAGGTGAGGAAGTAAAAGGAAAAAATTTTCTTCAAACTTTCCACCAAGTTAGCGTGAAGTAAAAACTCATTTCAAACCAGGGTGGAATGAGTTTTTTTGTGTTCTGTGTTTTTTAAACCAGCAGTTTGAAAGCCGACGTCAAATCTGCCCCCACACCCTAATTGTAGAGAATCTGGGCCTTATTCCCTGGACGTCGAGAAAACAAAGAAGCTGCACCGTTTTTAAAAAAAAAATTTTTTCATTCCTCCATTTATTTAAACATACCACTTATATTTTCTCCCTTTACTGTATCGCTTATGCTCACACAAATGACCCTGACTCCCTCCAGGAAAAACAGAAGATTCTCTAAGATAAAAGATGCTTTATTGCCCCTGCTGGAAATTCACTGAGGGGCAGGTGTACGACGACTACAAGGTTACATGCATACCGATAAAAAAAACAAAACATAAAAAAGACACAAGATATTCCACATAGTTCAGATTACAGAAGTTAAAACAACTAATATGTAACATTAAATCTAGATGAGGCAACAATACATTTAGACATTTAAAGAGAAAAATTAAAGCAAGTTGTCAGATTTATTAAGAAGTATAACAGGAGTTGGAAGAAAGTGAGGCGTTAATATTCAAGCAAATGGAGATCTGTGATTTTTATGTCAGCTGACCCCAGAAAGAACAGCTGAGGCTAATTGGGATCTAAATAAACATAAACTCACATTTTGTTTTAAAAAAAACAACATGAAATGACCTTTCACCGATCAATCTAAAGTGGGAAACCTACAGCAATAGAGTTAGAGTGCATCCCAATAAATTTGGATGTCATCCAATTTATTCATAATTATTCATAAATAATTATGAATGCATTTCATTCATAATTATCTAGACTTAAAGACTATTATAACTCAACTTTGATTTGATTATGGACTAGAGCTGATATTGTTTTTCTTTTTTCTCCCCACATAGCTTGAAAGCTACATCTCTGTACCATACTCAATGTGTACGTTTTGTTGCCGTTGAGTTATAAAGGAAGCCCAGATTGCTGTGGTCGCAGCTTTTAGTTGCCCTGCTTTGCCATGTCAGGTGACGCTCATCCTCTTCTTGACAACACCCCAGATTCTGTTTCGAATTTAGATGAGAAACGTTGTGTAAATCCACTCGTGGCAGGAGGAAGATGGAATCGGACCCAAAACTTTACGATTGTGAGACGATTCGTCCGATTGAGCAACAGTCACCCCGTCTCCCTGTTCGCATCTCCCACCATCATTTCCTTACCATTAATTTGCTTGGGTACAGCACTCTCAGCAGCCAGCTTTTGGTAATTATAGACTCTTTCTGTCTGAACAATGTCCCCAGTGATTGTGTAGGAAATTACATTTTCTGTATTGAAACTCTCGTTTGAATCGTTTCTAAATGACATTCTAATTTAATGCGGCATGTGTTGGGGTCTTGTATCCGGTAGTAACTAGCCTTACTGTCTGCGCAATTTACAGTTGAATGTATGTATGGCTGCTGTGTAGTACAAACACTGTTCTAGATCATTTTAAACATGAGAACAGAACATAGACATAATAAATCAGGTGTATTTTTGCAGACAACAAGACTATTTTATGCACCTGGGTTCCAACACGCTCTAGAAAAGCCATTTTATGCTCACAAAAAGGTGGTCAGATGTGGACAAAGATCCAGTAAAAAAGAAGAAGAAAAAAAAGTCCAAGATATGCAATTAAAGTGTCAAGCAGCCTTCCTTAGCTACAAGGCTTGAATTTCACAGTGGAAAAGCTATCAGCAGGGGGTTTACACACTGCTCTTCATTTGAATTTTCAAAAAGGAGAAAGTAATTTTGGTGTCTGGGTGCCGTGGCCATGAGTCGGCGCAGCCTGGCGGGATATTCTGATGGGATCGGTCTTAAATGAAAACAGGAGAATTTCACAGTGTTGCACTCTTTTTCTGTTTTTATAGAAAAGCAGACCATGTAAACAGTCAAAATACTAGTCCTGAAAAATATCAACTAAAGATGAAATTTATATAGGTTAAAAAGAAATCGTTTGTGGTAAAGGTAAATTCTTAATGTCCTAAATAAGCATAAAGTCAAACACAATCCAACTGAATCCGCAGGAACACTACTTCATCTACTATTAAAGCCCAGACTAGAATTATTCAGATAAACACCAATAAGAAATAGTTTTTTAAGCAATTATTCACCAAAGAAAAGTGAAAGGTGGAGTGAGTGCTTCAACTTCTCCGTTTACAGTTCAACTCTCCGGTGCTGTACCCTTATGTGTTTATTTGGTCACCAAAGATTACCCAAACAGCCAACATTGCAGCTTTGCCATCACACACAGCTGACTGACAGCGCAACGAAACTCAATGTGGGAGGGGCTTAGAAACGTAGCCGAACTGATGTCTGTACGGCTGTCTTTTTTCTCTTCAAAAAGTGCTCATGAACCCAATCAGTGAAAACTATTTGAAAAACACCATATTTTGTGTCCAGATTACCAACTGTTGAAAGCCCAGATAGAAACACGATACAACTGTGTCACGTTGGTCGACTTTGACAATTATTGATGAGTTTTTATGTTTTAAATATCTAAAATATTACCAAACTGGTGGCGTGGCTTTTTCTGTTTTGAGTGCGTCTGTTGATGCCGCCAACATTGCACCGCTGATCCCCTAAATCTTCCAGAATGCTGTGTGGTTCTGGATCAAAGTCCAGTAAAATTATTGATTATTATTATTAATAATTATTCAATTATATTCTGTCAGATGTATAACCTACTGAGATGGATGACATGTTGCATTATATATTGTTATTCTTTCATTCTCCAGCCCGACTACAGTGCTTTGCGAAAATATTCCTGCCCATTGAACTGTGGTACGTTAGATAAGATTTTTATTTTGAAAACAAAACGGTTTTCAAAATTTTGTTGTAAACAGTATCATCTAAATGGGAAAAATTTCAAGCAGTGTCACTAAATTATATGACAAAACTAAAATTTAAAATAGCTTTATAATGAAATTTGTCCACATTATTAGACATAATCTGTGTATAAATCGGATCCCGTTACTTCTTCAAACAGAGCTGAATACACAGCCTCACACTGGCACCGAATACTAATGACATCGTATGGGGTAGTGGTAAAAACGGTGGCTGGTTTGTGGAGGCTTTTAGTTCTTAATGGAATCCGTCCGGGAATCATTTCCCGACCTGCGGACCCCGAACTCTCACTCTGCCCACAGAACACCAACTAAAGCACTAAAAACAGTAAAACAAAACACACAAAGTAAAAGCCACCCACAACACAAGTTTACTGGAAACGAGAGAGTATGCACGCGGTTTGCTTCCTTACCTCCAGGATCCTTGTCGGGATTGTATTCTAAAGCGTTGCTGCTGATGAGGTCAATGTCCACCAGGAAGTCCTTGGCAGTCAAGTACTTATGGGTGTCGATCTTAGTCATGACGGTGGATAGGTCCATGGGCTGCCTAATCACCTCCAGGTAGTCCGACACCTAACAAGCATACGCAACAGGTCGTGTTGGCCAAAGACAGGAAAGCGACATGACCTTTCTTGAGAACCGGTCCCACTTTACCTCCTCGATGTCAACCGGCTTGCTAAAAATGCTGAACCGTTTGTCGGTGGCCAGGCGCTTAGTCACGTCCCTGAGAAAGAGCCTGAGCTCCCGTAACGTGTTGTCTTCCTGTTCGGCCATGCGCCGCTGTTCCTCCGCCGATAGGACCCGAGGGGCCGGCGTCTCTGCCACCGCTAGCACCTCTTCGCACCTCTCTGCAAAAACAGAGGAGAATAAATGACGCTGGACTTTTCTGAACAACTTTTAAAACGTTAGATTTAACTAAGCTATAGCCAAACCTCAAACCTTTTAGGCTTAAATTTTCTAAAAATCCACATTTACTGGTTTAATTTGTAAATGCAAATGTTCCCATTTGAAGCGGCGATCAGGATTTAAATATTGAATCAGAGAAAAAGGAGACTGTAGAAAGATGGACAGAGTAGCAATGAGCCGATAGATGAAGGACCGTTTCAGGGCGATCCCAAAGGCGATTGAAGGACGAAGTGACAGACAGATGAATAGTTTGCATTTCAAAGTAAACCTTCAAGTATCAAACCGGATTCTCAGTCACTCCATAATTACAAGTAAAAGTTCCAGTTCGACCCACTTTAGTCAAACTTTAGTTTGTTTGTCTAGAAAGTCCAGCTTGTTTTGCGGAAGTGTGAATGTGCAACTGAACTCTGGTGTGAACCTCAGTGTTTCAAATGGAGGTTTTCAAAGGGTTTTGCTTCGTTTGACACAGTGCAGTGTGAAAGCTGAAAATGTAACAAAATGCAACAAATATTGCAACTTTGGTTCCCGATCGAAACAAATCTAGCGGACCATCAGGTGTGAAAACACCCTAAATCTAACCTGAGACAAAAACTAATTTTAAGAGGATTTCAAATAAAGTGAAGAAAAAAAAAAAAAAAACATTTTACAAACACTCATTTTGAAATTCACTGAGGAATATCCCTCGACAAGTGACACAGTAATAGAGAATTTTAAACAGATACCCCCCCTCCACCTCTCCTAAGATACGAACGCTTGCCCAAGGCGCCTGCCGGCATCGTTAGGACAAGTCTTCTACCCCTACGGGCGTTTCACTCAGTAGCAGCAGTCCTGATTCTAATTACGGCTAATCGCGACTGGGTCGTCTCTCAGCAATTCCATGCCATGCTTTTTTTTTTTTATTATTATTATTATTATTCCGTTTGCTTCTCCTGTGGAGGTCAGGCAGCTGCCTCAGTGAGGTAGGGACCCCCGCAGAGCACAGAGCAGGTAAAGCTGGGTAACTCTGCTTTGTGTCAGTGTGGGACTGGCAGATGAAGACAGGCCGCCATTTCCACCATTTCCATTTGAAAGCCTAGCAGGACGGTGCTCTGTAAGTGAACTGGAACAGAGATGTGAGGGAGCAGTGGGATAACGGTAGAAGGTCACCGGAAAGCGGAAAAGCCCGATTCTGTTGTAAATGGGCAGCAGACACGTCTACTTCCGAGAGAAATAATAACCCGACAAATTAAGATAAAGCAAAAAGAAGACACAAAACCACATCAAATCGAACGGTTTTCACTCTACAAACGGCCAGAAAGAAAACTGAAAAGACATAAAGGTTAAAAAATCAGAACTGGAAGTAAGGAGAAGGCCAACAGTGCCCTCTAGGACCGACAGCGAAGATCAGCTGCATCTGCCTCGCCTGGCATGAGAACGTGTTAATTAAAAACATCAAGTACCCGAGTTCCTGGGTCGAGGAGGAGGACTGGCTGCCTGAACCAGCAGCAAGTCAGAGAAAAAGCTCCTCCTCTCCTCATCTCCTGGAGGGCACAGCGATACCACCTCCCCGTAGGTCCTCTGAAATATACTTTTTACCTGTAATAAAAGCAGACAAACACAGAAAGTAAAGTTTTTACAGGGAAAACACAAGTCTAAAATGTATTAATGTCCCCTAATATGACTTACGGATTAATTATTTTTTTTTTGTTTTTGAAGATTGAATGACCTTTGTCCAGTTGTAATTTCCTTTTAAGAAAAGAAAGCGGAGACACTAAAATAGTTTTTTTTTTGTTTGTTTTTTTGTATGATAAATGCTGTACATTTTATTTTGAAGCCCCATCGCCAGCCCTATTACTTAATAAATGTATCAATCTCTTTCAGGTTCAATACAACAAAAAAAACGATTATGAACAACAACCGCTTAAATTTAACAGATTTCTTACGAACACAGCAGATTATATGCCTAATAAAGGCTAACGGTTCAAGAGGCTTTTGAAATATACACATGCATTCCTCTAAACGTCCAAAACATTTGCAGTGTAAACAGATTTGTTACTTGAATACAGAGAGAAGGCAGCCTTTTCCAATTTTATTCCTATCAAACTCTAAGAGCAAAAAAAAAAAAACAAGTTTCATATTTCAAGTATAAAGAAAGCATAGCTGAATCAGTGCCAAATCGTGTAAATTATACATAAGACATTCAAAAAGTGTTCTTCACACTGCAGGTAAGTATTTCACTCATGATAAAAGGCTGCAGTGGTCAGAGAGGAAAGACAGCAGAAATGTGTGACTATATAAATGGATTTTATTTTTTTTTTTTAGAAAGGAGAGCAGACAAAAGACAGTTTAAGCTAAAAAATAAATTGTCATTTCTGTCTGCATTTAAAGGGAAACAGAGCAGAATCTCAGACCGTTGGAAACATACATAGGTTATTTAAAAAAAGAAGAAGAAAGAAAGAAATGAAATTTTGCAGTGCAGAGTTTTGACAAGATCAAGTTTGATTATTTTTTTCTAGAATTACGCCACATTTCACTGAGGCAATAACCACCTCAGTGCTGGCAGACACTTTCGCCATACAAACTAAATCCGATACATTTTTTTTATTTGGAAATAAATTATATTCAAACTTTTTTTTTTCTTCAAATTATTAATTTTTTCTGTCTTTTATCACAATGCTTAGAACCGCAAGAAGGGTGCATTTGTTAAGAATCTTGCTTCTGTGGTGTCCCCAAGAACTGCCATGATGGTTCACCAACACTAACGTTTACTAAAAACACTCCTAGAGAGCGTGAAACTGCAAATCACGCTCTGTAAATAACGTAAATTGTTCCCCTCCAGCTGGGAGTTATGTTTGCTTTCAAAATATTTCAGAGTAATACATTTTCACTTGGAAATCATCTTCTAAATGAAACAGCAGAGAAAAGGGACAGACACAAAAGGAACCTTGATTTACACAAGGGGTCGTTTTCACACATCCTAGTTCAATTCGGCGATAAGAGCTCAAGGTAACTCCTCCCCAGAGGCTGCTGCTGCTGACTAAGCACCAACTTTCTCTCCCCACCCCATCTGTTATTCTCATCGATTCGTGGCATGTTTGTTCTCACCATCCTGCTGTTTGTCTTTTTTTTTTTTTTTTTGCCCTCTGGAGGTAAGGTAGAATAGGTAAAATAGCAGCAGAGGATTAAAAAACAAAACTAAAAAAAAACAACAAAAAAAAAAAGCAAGAGGAATCAGAGACGGTTCTCGTGTGTGCAGCGCACAGCGGGCAGGTGTTTTCATCATCATAGAAAGCTGCAGGGGTGACGGCAACAGCATCATGCAAAGCAAAGACATGTTGATGGATGAATGCTTAAAACAAAAAAAAAAGAAAGAAAGAAAAGAAGATGCTGAGGATTGAGATGAAGTTGCAAAAAAAAAAAAAAGTTGCTGTTTTGGTGCAGAAGAAGAAGAAGCTTGTTGTTGTTGGGGGTTTATTTTCATTCCACTGGCACAATCAGTTTTACTGCAGGGTATTTGTTTATAATGCTGCTGAAGCTTGAAAGTGAATTGGTTTGTCGCTGTTCCTCTGAAAGGCTCTAGACTAACTTTTTGTTCCTTATGCGTTTGACTTTTTTTTTTTCTTCTGTTTGTTACGCTCTTCACCATCTCTGATTGGTTTTTCCACCACAATACAGGCCTAATGTGCGTCTGTCGTTGGACCAATGATGGACTTTCAGTGTCAGAGAGTTTTGTTTTTTTTTATATAGTCCCACCATTGAGAAATTAGTTCACGTCCGACCCAATTTATGGCCCAGAAACTGCTTTACTTACTAAAGAAGTAAAATGCCAGAAAATTCTCAAGCTGCATGTTTTCAATAGATTTTAAATATGGAAACTGAGATTGCTAATGTAGAAGGTTTTGTTTTTTGGTTTTTGTATTTTGCAAATTTTTTTTCATAGGTTTTGTTGATGAGAGTCCAATGTTAATTTTAATGTTAATTTAATTGGTCAATTTTAAAGAGTAGAAGATTTCATGCATTATTTCCAGGGTTTTTGGTTTTTTTAGAAGAAAATTTAGCCTTTAACATCACAGATCCTCTTTCATACATAACTGTAAGCATCAGTCATGTGGCAATAACTTCAGAATCTCAGAAAACATCTGAGTTTTGTTTTTTTGTCTTACAAATTTCTGAAGATCAGAATTTTGATGTTATAAATAGAATATTTTTTATCACAGAAAAAAAAAAATCTTTTTTTTATTCTTTTTTTAATATAAATATGTGCCTTTAATCTAAAGGTATGTAGAGTTTTTAGGAGAAATGCTCTTCTGTGAAGTCAGTTTTTTACTGTAGATGTTGATGTCATAAAAATGAATTTGTCAGAGTTTTATGTCGTTTTTCTTTTGGGTTGTTTTTAATTTTTTTTTTTTTTTTAATAATTTCACAATAGGTGGTATACACAGAATTTGTTCTAAAGATTAAATTATATGACTACTCTTTCCAAATGCTCTCATCTTTTCTTCGGTGTTCTTTAGAAACAATCATTTTAATCACCTGTGTCCCTTTCCCCCACGTCCAATTTGTAAACATAGAAATAATGCAGCGAGAACGACGTCTCTTCCCCAGTTGCAGCAAGAGGCGAAGACTTCAGCAAAGCTTTCGCACAATCCAGCTTTTTCTGTATTGCCGTGTGCAAACTGAAAGTGTGTCAGACACTGGCAGCTGACGGTGAGTGAAGAGAAAGCTACTTGTTTGAAACCAAAACACAGTGTGCTTGTTAGGGGTTGGATTTCATGCCCCCTGGGCCCAACAATTCCTTCATGACCATAATCAATCAGACTTCTCTGTGCGCCTTGCAGAGAGATGCTGCAACAGTTTGCGCTTTGCAGAAAGTGTGTGGACCTGGACTGTTCACCATCACTGCCTTCTCAAACTTGCCTGCCCCTGCACCCCTCTTATTTGATTTTATTTGCCTTTCAGGCCATATATTGGCTTAACGTTATTGAGTAGCATTGCTGGAAAGCGTATGCGTTCCCCAACACTGACTCTGCAGAGCTCTGAAAACGTGAAGAGAGTTGGAACCAAAAAATAATAATAAAATAAAATAAATAAAAACTGATCCCGTGGAGGCATGTTTTTGGCAGAAAAAAATTGAGACCAGAAACACAGGAGGGATTATATGTTCTAACTTAAAAATAGATGAAAATTCACAGGGGAAAAAAACAGTGGGAGAAAGTTTGTAGGCTGAGTAAGATGTATTTTTCTAGCCTTTTTCTGAGAGCAAGCCACAAAAAACAAACAAATAAAAAAAACAAAAAACAAAGCTACTGTATCTGGACATCTGAAAAAATATCAGATTTGTTTCAAAACATCTCCAACTCCCTTCACACATCTCTGCAAGCTAAAGAAAAAAAAAAATGAATTCCATTTGTTCTGATTTTGATAAGTCCACAAAACATTGTAGCATCTAAATGTTTAAATGTATTCTGAACGAAGCGGTCAGCAATTTTTTTCTTTTTATTTATTTATTTATCTAATGTGTTAAAAAAAAAAAAAAAAAAGTGGAGAAAAGGGCAGCGGAGAGAGAGAAAACAAAAATCATCCTTTATTTTAACCAAGATGTCTGCTTGGACAATCGGCATTTTCGATGACGCCCTGAGACATTTATTATTATTATTTATGCTGCGAGTGAGAGAGACTTTCAGCAGATAACAGGAAGGCTGACTGCAGAACAGCAAATGTGTTATGTTTTATTCATTTGAGCCTTCGGCCTCTCCCTGTCAGAGAACATACTGGATTTGGAAATGATGGCTGTCTTTTGGGAAAAGGATCTACATTCTCCCGGGAGAAGACACAGGGAAACACTGTTTTCCAAAAGCTGGTTGATAATATAAGAAGCCAACGACAGCTTAAAATGTCAACTCTTTGTTAAGTCTTTGTTTTAAAATAGCAAAATGCTTATTTAGGGGAACTATGCTCGAAGAAATATGGTGTGATGTTTTCCCCCTCGCATCTAATATAAATAGTTAACGCTTATGGCAGAAAGACATAAAAAAAGGCATTCCCTTCTCCATCTTCTTCAATTATACGTCTTAAAGAAGCTAAATTCTGAGATGTAAATCTACATGTTACATTCTACTCTTTTTAAAGGGATGCAACAAAAACTTGTTTCCTTCTTCTATTGCATTGTAGCTTTCATGAACTGATCCGATACTATTATCTGTATCGATATCAATAGACAAAAATTCTATATCGGACATTGGTGACAATGTGCCAAATCCGCAAGGACAGATCTATTCAGTTTAATATCATGCTTTATTATCTATTTTACATCACATTTAGAATTCCTAATTGTACTTCCTGAACCACTTGAAGGGTGTGTTGACGTTTATTTTTCACATAATTGACCGCGGTAGTCTACCTTTCGTTCAGCCTCGGTTTCTTTATTATTTATTTCCCATTGGCTGTTATGCTCCTAATTACACTGACTTGTCAAATTAAAGTTGTTTTAACATGTCTCACCAAGCCTGTGAAGCTATTGGTGTATTTCAGTGTGGCGTGCTGGTGATCGACACAGGCTGATACTAAATCTTAAATGTCGGTATCGGAAGTGAAAAAAATTAATCTGAGCATCCCTCGTTTCATACACTTTCTTAAGGGAAATAAAAAAGAAGAGAGGCAAATCTACCAGACAGCTATTTACCTTCTACAAGCTTCTGATCATGTATGACTTGCACTTGTTTTCCCTTCTCTTCCATATATATATATATAAAAAACAAAAAAAAAGTGCTAAAAATGTAACACAGTGTCTCTCCAGCTACAGCTACCACATCATATTTATTATATTTTCTTTTTATTGCGCTGTAACAGAAACGAAGCTCCGTCTGAGCAGAATGGACAGCTGCTCAGGGAAGCAGGGCGGCCACGGAGCTGGACCCCAGCCTGTAGAGTCCGTTTGGCTCTGGAGGGACGCTGCCCGCTTCCCTGCTGCGGTTTGGAGCTGAGGAAGCAGCTGTCACTGTGTTCTCAATGCTGGAGAGTAAAACGGCCAAAATGGCCATTTTGGTTCAAAACATAATCCACAGAGGCGTGTCGACGACAGAGACATGTCCACAGTGGAATTGCTGCACGCCTCGATTTATTGGGTTCGAAAACTAAAGGAAAATTGCTGAAAGGCACAATTCAGAAAGTTCTGCAGCCCTCGATTCAATGATTCCTAGCATTAAATATTCCAGTTCTAGGCTCCAGGAAAAAAAAAAGAAGAAAAAAACAGCATGTAGAAACACTTGCATCATAGTACTGCTGTGCTCATCTAACCTTTAAAAAGTCTCAACCGAATGTTGATTTTCACTAAATAGCCTGAAGTTTAATTGAGAATTTTAAATCAGCAGCAGCCGCTGATTATATACAAACACTATTATTTTAATTACAATAAATTACTTATGCTTGGCTGGGTATGGATGCAAAAATGATTGAGAAGAATTATTGTGCCAATGTGAGGGCCAGCAGAAAAACAACCAGGCTGACGAAAAATGTGCAGAAGTATAAAAGAGAAGCAGGGTTTGGCCATTATTAGGGTGCTGGATATATACTAAAAAAAACTATTCAAAAGATTTTTAATGATGCAATAATTGCTCGCCGAAGTATTTCGAGTATAATGACGGTTTGCGTACTAATAGGACATTCAGTTTGATGGATGGAGTCTCACTGTTTAACTGTTTGCGTCTAAAGATATATATATATATATATATATAATTATTTTAATAAAATCATAAAATTACAATAATAAAGTCATAATATTACGAGAACAAATTAAGAATATCACGAGAATAAAGTCAAAATAATATGAGAACAGAATAAAGTCACAATATTTTGAGAATAAAGTCGTAACTTTATAGCCAGTCTCGTAATACTACGACTTTAATCTTGTATTATTTTTACTTTGTTTTCATAATAGTAAGACTTTTGTCCTGTAATTCCATGACTTTATGCTCGTAATTAAATTTTTTTATTATTATTATTTTCTTAGTGTGTCCCAAATACTCCCATCTTATGTTCAAACTTCCAAGAATCCAAAAAAAAAACAAAAAACATTATTTTCAACATAAGGCTTAGACAAATCATCCCCAAATAAATACTTTCAGATCAAGTTTTAGACTGGATTTGTCTGTATCTATAAAACCAAAATCTCATTAAAATATTTCAATGATGTGTAAGAAAAAAATGGGCATTGTGAAAAGTACAAAAGAAGCATAAAAAGAGCCATAAAAAAATAAAATAAAAAAAAGTTAAAACTAGAACTAAGGTTAATAAGGAGAATCCCCTCCATCCTTATTGGTCAAAAACAAAGAATCCACCCCGACAGCCGAATTTAGCTTGGACCCAGGTTTGGGGGATAAAGGCTTTGCCAAAACACCAGGCGCACAGGAACGCACCGCGACAAAAACAGATAGGAGGCCTCCAGCCTGGCTGAGCATTTCTATACATAGTACGTGGCTTAGGGTCAAGACTTCAGGCTGCCAAACCTCAGACCTAATTAAACCACTTCTGTTGCCTGACCACAGATGACCTTGTTGTGCCTTTTCTGAAATTTTAAACCTTTTCTGCAACTGAACCTTTTCCTTGCGTTTCCCCCTCGTGTTTTTTTTTAAACTCAAACATTATGTGCGAAACTAAGAATCTTGTTTTAAAAATAAAAAGAATTCCTCAACACCAAAATATGTGTCACATCAAAAAACCTGCAACAAAGCAAGAGCACACTTCCTAAGGATCAGAAGCCTTATACATTTCCATTTCCTCCGGCCTCGACTGAACTAATATCTGTCAGTGTTTTCGATTTCCTGTCGACTTTTTGTTGTGTTTGTGTTCCTACCTCCTCTGACAGCTTGGAGTGCTGAGTCTCGGCGGTTGCGAGGATGAGGACCGGGCTGAAGGAGGGCACATCGTTCAGCAGGGTGAGGAAGGTGCTCTTCACAGTGTCGCTCACCGTGTCCCACCACTCTGAGATATGAGGCATGTACACCACACTGGGAACACTTCGACGGGCCTCACGGAAAACCTGCAAACAGAGAAACGAAGCCGAAGTCCGTTGAGTCTAAATGTCAACAAAAAAAGTTTTATTTTCCAGGTTGAGATTGCTTTTTTGTTTTGTTTTTTTTTTTACCTGAGCGCAAGACTCCTCCGGCGTCTTGGCGCTGACGGAGTACAAGGTGGGCAAGTCCAGGCGGTGCACTGGTAGCTTGTCCAGGTGGTGGAGCAAGGCAGGAGCCAAGTGGGAGCTTTGTCCAGAACCCGGGGCCCCTGCCAGCAGCAGGCGGGGCCGGTACGCTGTGGGCTGCTGGAGTGAAGAGCTGCAAACAGCATGACATTGTCAAGTTTCTGCAGCAACTCAGGAAAACAAAGCAACCTACTGCAGATGTCTAGTTTTTTTTGTTTTTTTTTACAAAACAGAACTATTTACATGTCTTCAATATGGTTGGGGATTTAGGGTAGCGATTATCATGTATTGTGAAAAATTTATTATTAGAATTTTGATACGTCGTCTCGATAAATTTCAGTTATTGATGATCAAAAATATGTAAACTGACAGAATGATTGGAAATTTTATGTTTGCTATTTTCTCGACTTTTTGCGTCAAATAAGTCACTTAAAAATATGACTAAATGCATAAAAAGTATGTTTGCAGGAGCCTGTATATACATATTAAATTTGAAATGAAAAGGTCTCCCAGTTAGAAGCATATCAAAGCGAGTTTTGATTTCTTGTATTTAAGCCTTTCATAAGTTTAATACTTAAACTTCATGTCTTTTAACATAAAGTGGGAGACTCAAATGATAAACATAAAGGTGTCTCGAGACAGTCCCCAACATGCCACACCGCATGGTTTGCATGCAGTGTGGCATGTTTATTCTTCTTCTAAAGAAGAAGAATAAAACTTCTTTCCCGTCGGTGCAGCTTTCACTGCTCTGACAATTACAGCAAATGCCCAGTTTAAAAAAAAAAAAGCAAATAAAAATGCACTAGCAGAGTCGTTCTTGTCAAACTCACGAGGAGAAGTGGAGGAAGGGTCTGTGCATTGCAGAAGAGGAGAGGTGACTCTTTGGGCATGCAGAAGGCTGAACTTCGTAAATGGAGGCGGAGCCATCCTCATTGTCGTCATCGCTGAAAAAGTCCTCTCCAAGCAGTTGATTGTCACCGGCTGTCATAGAGAAGAGCACCGCTTGAAGAACCGTTTGTGTGCAGTAAACATGCTTTTTTAAGCCTTATTTACCACCACAAGTTTGCTTCTACAAGCGCTTTTCATTAGACAAGCTCTAACTTTGATATTAACAAAGACTTTTACTTCAAAGTGGAGTCTAGAGATATAAACATCTTCAAAAAGCAAACGCTGCGCAAGGCGTTTGTGGCAATTTTAGGGCTGACGCGATTAATCGATTATCAAAATCGTCAGCTAATTTAGTAAACGATTAATGCATCCAAAACAAAAAAAATATATACATTTGTCTGCAAATATGTTTAAGCTCTATCCGGCACACTGTAGGAATACTATGTTATTGCTTTTGAGGCAATCAAATGCTCATTTTCTTGCTTTAAAAATTCAGATTGAGATTTAATCATGTTCAAAATGGCCAATTAATGTTGCAGCAAGTACAACAACTAAAACACAAAATAACAAAAGTTTTACAAAAAAATAATAATAAAATGATAAAACATAACAAAAATATCAAATATAAATCAATACATAATGGGAAGAGTACAGTAGTGTCTATCATTGTCGACTGACAGCTGCTACAAACATCAGTGACGTATGGAACAGAAATACACCAACAATCAGATGCGAGTCCCCCGTACTTTGTCCCGACATTAGAAAGAGAAATTGCTATAGGAACAAAGGAGTGCTTGTACCTATTATTAAATGATTGAATTATTTGTTTATTTTTTATTGCATTTATTATCTTATATGAGAAAGGATTAAATGGCTAAATGAAAAATAGGTAGAATGTGCCAATTTTTTTCATCCAATAATAGATTAATTTTCTGACTAATCGATGACTAAAATAATCGGCAGTTGCAGCCGTAACCATTTTTTGGTGCAACAAGTTCCAACTTCCTGAAGAAACGACTCCCAGCTGGTGAAGTTTTCCATTAAGCCTAATCTGCTGTAAATGCCCCTTTGTGTACATGGGGCGGAGGGGTTTGGGGGTTGAGAGTTACTGTGCACACACAATGATGAGGTTTTCGGTCTCCACGGCACCACCTTTAGAGGGAAGTGAGGCGAACGCGCACACAATATGATCAGAGTGGGAGGGCGACACAAAGAGCTGTGGTAATAAGGTTGGGAAAACGGAGATAATCAAATCCAACAACATGCCGACGGGAAAACCCAGCGACGATTGAGATGGGCGGAGAGAGAAAATAAGGCGCTTCAGGAGGAGCGCAGCGGCAAAAATCGCCCGTTCTTACCGTGCAGGTTGTCCCTGTCAGTACACTGAGCATGGGGGAAGACTCTCAGGAGAGTTTTCAGCACCGAAGAGAAGGAGCAGCCCAACAGGGGCCTGAGGGTGGGGGACAGGGCCCGGCCCGGGGGAGCCAGGGCCCTCTGTGAGGCCGGGACGATCGTCCTCATCGCCTTGCTGAAGTCGCCGGGCCCCAGGACGATGGACGCCACGTCCAGCTTCAGTTTGACACTGCTGCCGTAGATCTGCGGGTATCGGCGGCGCAACGCCATCAAGGCTGCCTCTGTGCAAAGTGCTCTGATGTCAGCACCACAGTAGCCTGGAAGAAAAGGCGCATAAACAGTCGATTATTCCCTCTCCCTCTTGTATTTTGGTTTGATTACATCCCCTGACTGCTCCAGCGTCAGTTTGATGAAATTCTATAATATGCTCTGCAGATCTATGTCAACCCTGGGCGTTTTAATATTGGCATCGGCACTCCAGACCACATACTGCTTCGTATTGTGCGTTACTCTTACCGACACATTTTTCTGCAAGTTCATTCAGAAATGGCTCAGATAGTTTGGGGTCCCAGTCCCGCGTGTGAATCTCCAGAATCTGCTTTCTGGCCTTAAGTCAGGAAAGAAAGAAAAAAACAGCAGCAATGATTAAATATAGCAAAGCAAAGCAAATTCATCTTAATGTCAAAAAGTAAAAACATCTTCTAATGACTGACATATGCACAGCAGCGTCAAACGTAAAATTTGGAGAGGTATGACACGGTTTAAAGAGAAATGAACCCCAAACTAGAGAAAGAGTTACGTTGTTGAATTTTAGAAATATCTACTCCAGTGATTCTCAAACCAGCAGGAAATACTTTTTAGCAAGTTTCATCCAGACAGGCTGAAATGGAACCTGACGGAAAACATCAAGTGAGCTCAGTTATCAACAAGTTATATGAAAACAGAGAGGAAGATAGCAAACCTATACAAAAGAATTTGCATTATTTTTGGTTGATTTTGAAATCAGCATTGTTCAAACAAACCAACACCTTTTTTGAACTTGAAATGTGAATTGTCGTAAAACCTATTTTCTTATCAATCCTTGTTGGACCTTTAGATTAAATTAATACATTAAAGTTCAATGAGTAGGGAAAGAAAAGTTTTCTTTTTAAAGTTTGTTTGAAATGGGTGATATGTATTAAAAAAAAATATGCAAACAAATAAAATTAGCAACAAAATATCCAACAATCTCAAGAACACGAACTAAAAAAAAGATATAAATAACAAGATGTGATAAAATCGCAAAATTGAAACAAATTTACAGAAGAAATTAAAACATATTTTAAGACATTGTAACAATAGAAACTGAGTACAAATTATTTCTGTTCCCACACAAAAACTAACCGACTTGTCCTCTTCTTTTTCTGCCAATTTGACACTTGTTGACTTTTCAAAACAGGGGTACAAGCACGCATCATTTGCCAAAATCTAACAGCAGGTATGCAATTTGGAACACCTCAAAATACTTAAAGAAACAGTCTTCTTTTTTGTCTATCCCATTGTTTTTCTTATTAAAAAAATTGTAGCCGAGTCATAAATGCAAAGGCCTAACGAAGACTGTGAAATGCTGAATTACACATCTTGTGTGCTTCCCCTCCATTTGAGAAAGCATCCAAGTACAAAGAAAAGTGCAATCGTTACTTGACAGCATCAAAAGTTTTGCTGCAGCCTCACCTTCTTGTCTGGCAAGCTGAAGAGAAACTCCCGGTCAAAGCGTCCAGGCCTCCTGAGCGCCGGGTCGATAGAGTCGAGTCTGTTTGTAGCACCAATGACAACTATCTCCCCGCGACTGTCCAGGCCGTCCATTAAGGCCAAGAGCGTGGACACAATAGAGCTGTGAACGGGGAATGAGACGGAACTTAATGCAGAGTTATTGATCAGTCGCTGGATGTTCAGCTCCATCAAAGCTATGCCTTTAAAGTATTTCCTTCGCATGGAAACTAGAGCGGATCTTTTGCAGAGAATCAGCTATTTTCATTTCAATTACAATCCAAAGCTAAAATGCCACATCACAGCACTCATTTCGGCCAAGTTCCACTTAATTGATGTGACCGGTGACCAGACACTTCTTTTTAAAAAGTTGATTTTACATAAATCAACTGTCCCTCACTCCACATCATTATTGTACAATCTTGGTTTTGAGTTATTAAAAACCACGTTTTACAGCAACTGCTCTCACTCAAACTTCTAATGTAAATAACTCCAAGTAGAAATCGAGGAGAACTATTTTAATGCAGATTATCATAGTTTTCGATGGGAAATGAAACTCGGCAAAAATCTGTAATTAGAGGTCAAACCTTACAAAAATTAAATAAAAATAAAATAAAAAAAACACACACCCACAGTCGAAACCTGCCACAAAACTGATTGGTGGAGTTCTAATCTAAGTAAGTTTTTCAGTAAATTTGGCTGCAAATGACAATGACAAAAATTGTTTTGCATTACATCCCCACTCCAGTCAAACGGGTCAGTAAAGAAAGTAAATGACGCCGGTCACTTCGATTTTGACGGATGCAGACAACTCATGTCGTTTTATATTCAGATTTATTAAAATTATGAATTAATGTTGCAGCAAGCATCTGATTATAAAAAGACATAAAAACTAAAAAGTCTCAAAATATAAAAAGTAAAACAAAAAAATACAAATTAAAATAAAATCCACCAAGAAATATGGTACCGAGTAATAAAACTAAACAAAAAACTACAAACTACTTGCTTTACCTGTGTATCTGGTCTTGCCTGCTGGAGCGAACCGGAGCCAAACCATCAATCTCATCGAAGAAAATAATAGATGGCCTCATCAGATAAGCCTTGTGGGGGAAAAAAAAGAAAGAAAAAAAAATCACGCACAACAAAAAGATGAAACTTTAGCACTTTTTTTTTTTTATATATATATAAAAAATTGTTAAATAGTTGCTTTTGGTGTGTGTTGTACTGAGGTTTGTTTTTCTCAACAGCAGAAATGAATTCATGTGACAACATCCAGAGAGACAGCTAACTGAGACTGCCGCGTTGTTGCTAGTCCATCTGAAATCAGAGTACAGAAAGGTAACTGACCTGATCAAAGAGGAGGCGTAGCTGCCGTTCTGATTCTCCGACCCACTTGCTGAGGCAGTCGGCTCCTTTCCTCATAAAAAAAGCCACCTTCCTATCTCCCTGACTGCACTCGTTGGCAAGAGCCCGCGCAACCAGAGTCTTTCCTGTTCCTGGGGGTCCATAGAACAAACACCCTCTAAAAAAAAAAAAAAAAAAAAAAAGGGAATAGCAATTATTGCAGCTTTTTTTTTTTTTTTTTTAAATAAATCTACTCCAGTTTCATAAACTCCCTCCCCAATGTTCATTTTATCAAAAAAAAAAAAAAAAAAAAGACTGAGCAACATTTTTTGAGTTCCTCTCACCTGGGAGGCTGAATCTTAAATTTTTCAAAGACCTCAGGATAGAGCAGAGGGAACACCACCATCTCCTTTAGAGACTGAATGTGATTGCTGAGGCCACCCACATTGTCAAACCTCACCTAAGAAAAAGACAAATATACATTTTGCAACACATGGAAAAGTGGAGAAAAGTCAGTCGCACATCTTGTTGTTTTACTAATCTCTAAAAACTAGAGAGTGGCTCATTTTTGTAACAGAAAACACAGTCTATTGTAAAAGTATGTATGACCACCAATATGATCGATTTCTCAATGGGGTTTTTTCAAGTTTTATTTGACAGACTAATTTAGTTGAACATGATTGTAAAGCAGAAAGAGACATATCGCTTTAAAATAATAATAATGAAAAAATGCATATATTTCAACACCCTTTTGTCAATCCTGTGTTGAATTTTGCCATAGAACAAAAAGAAGATGTAATAAACTTCTTCCCATAAAACTGAGTACATTTTCTGTCCTAATTGAAGTAAAGCTTCCCCCACAGACTCATGCTGCCACCACCGTGTGTTATGATGAGCATGGAGTGAGATATAGAGTTTGTTTTTGTCTACAGAGTTTGCATGTCACACGCAAACATTTTTATTTCATTAGAAATCAAACGTTTCCAAAGTAACAAGGCCTAAAACTATAAGCACACAGATCCCCCCGCCCCGCATGTATAGCTTCCCTGTCACTTCCCAATAATGTGGGAGTCAGTATTGGGTCAGGTTTGTGGTTGTGCAATGACAAAATGTGAACAACATTTCACATGTCAGAAGACTGTAATGTTGGGTTAGATCTAATCATTAGCTTAGATGTCCAAGCTAATGTGGACATCTAAACGTCCACATTAAAGCTGAGTTTCACTTGTTAGTGTTTCCACTCACCGAATTATCAAGGCTCATGGGGTCCACATCAGCCAAGCTGGTGCCCACTTTAACTCTGTCCCGCAGCACGCCGCTGGACAAGCTGTCAGGCGTCAAGTTTATGGGTAAACATCTGTTGAGATAAATAAGGTTTTTTTTTTTTACCTCTATGGGAAAAATGCCACTAAAAATAACTGATCTGCTTGAAAGTCAACTAGAGGAAAAAGAAAAAAGAAAAAAAAACTTTAAATAAAATTTTAATATTTAAAGTTTTCACTGATTATAGCCGTGGTTTGAAATATAACAGGATAAAAAATTTTAAAAAACAGCGATCAAAACTCCAGCCTTCGACACAATGTGTTTTTGTTACACTAAAATGAACAACGAAGATAAAAAGCGATGAAGAAGAAAGTGACGGTAGACACCTGTTCCTGGCCCGAGTCATGCTCTTGCTTTTCCTTCGCTCAAAGCGTTCTTCATCAGATGACGAGGTGGTGTCACTGCTGTGGATGGCATGTTTCTTCACTCTGGGAAAAATGCAACAAACTTCATCTAATACTGCTCCACTTTAGTTTTATATTCAGGAGTTTTATTCATTTTAATGCTAAATATATTGATCTTATATTGCAAAAAAATCCCAGCCCACCTAATATGGCTTCTTCTTGCTGGGGATATGTGGGTGTCAAAAAGCGACGGGTTGCTCTGTTTTCTGTTCACCGGCTCTGAAAAGGCAAACACAACACGACTGCCGGTTAAACAACAAACCAGTTAGGCGACCGAAAATGAAAAAGCCGAGGTTCGAAAGTGCAAAAGACTAAATACCGATCGGTGGCGCTTCGTATCTCTGCACCGTCTTCCGCTGCCTCAGGTTGTACGGCCTGTCGTTTTCCTCCCCCGCCTCCTCAGCTTCATCCCCTTCGTCGTCTTCGTCGTCATCATCCTCTGCGTCCTCCTCCTCCTCCTCTTCGCCGTTTGACTCTGAAAGCATGAGGTGACGCTTACGAACTTCAAATGCCAGATTGCACTGCCAGTCGCTCAAAAAGACAGAACAGCGAAAAGCCTGTTTCACACAGGGCAATTCCACTTTGAGTTTTTATGAGCGAAATCCAAAATGGCAACAATGCAAAAGCAAAACCTATTTCCACTGCAGTACCGTGCCTCTTCGGGGTACAAGCAGAGCTAGCCAAATTAGAGCATCACAAAACAGAGGTTGTCCAACAGTAGCATGGACAACACGCCTCTGTTACTTTTAAATTGATAGGGCAGAAAAATTTTAGGACACAAAGCTATTAAGTTAGAAACAAGATTTATCGATAAGACAAGGTTTTTTAAGTCCTGTAACAAAATACTGCCAGACATTGCAACTAGCTAATGTCGCTAAATGCTAATTTCTTATTCAAAATCTAAAAATATCTAGATTTTTGCACTGCTCCCACATTTTAACATACTTTACAACTTATTACATCTATTTCAGTTGTTAAAAACACAACGTCATATGACTGAGTTTGAGGCCTATTGACATGACGCTGAAGTTAGCATCTGATTCAAGGTAAGAACTTTGACAATTCTTCACTTCTTAGCAACATTCACAGTGAAGACTGCTGCCGTCACACAATTTCAGTTCTCTAGTCTGTTATGCGTCGCTTCCACTGACCGCTATTTTGTTTGTTTTTATTGCAAAAAAGAAAACGCAGCCCATGAAACCTTCATGGCATTAATACCAGGCTTAAAATCTGCAGTATTTCCCAAAGCAAAGCTTTGGATGTACCTTCTGTCCCTTCTTCCTCCTCCTCTTCTTCCTCATCTTTGCTCATGACTTTGTGGTGCGCAGGCATGTTGAAAGTGCTCCTACGCATTGATTTCCTGCGCTTCACCCGAGAATACATGTCCATATTTTCCTGAAAGAAGCAAAAAAATAAATGGATAAAAATAAAATCAACAAATGCAACCACTTGTGTTCACATTACAGTCTCAGTTTGTGCTTTTTTTGTGAGCACCGCTCACCTCCTCCGTTTCTCCGTTCCACATGCGAAGTCGCTCCAGCTCACGGTTCTGCCTGATGCTGGTGATGTTGTCCATTTCCTGCAGAACGGCCTCGGCGGTGCTTCACACAGACAGACGGAAACAAACGGTGGATGGCAAACACAGCATATATAGCGCATACATACAGCAAATATCCCAGCCCTGAACTCAAAAGTTTTATTTCACATGTTTTAAGTTTCACATTCTTCACTCAATGTGCTTGTGTTTGCTATCATTTCCAGGTTCTCCGCTGTCTGACCCAGGATTTGCAAAGGCAAAAGTACGACTTCCAGTTACCTGTTGACCAGCTGGTCGAACAGCAGGCTCTGATTGAGGTGCTGGAATTGGCTCTTCCTCACCCGGCAGCTCCTCTTCAGCTCCACGTGGCCGTTCATTCGGGAGTGATCTGCCCCACCGCTCTCCTCGCTCCTGTGATTCCTTTGCGCTGCGGTGTCGAAAGATTCAAAAGATTTGTTTATTGTCATTATTTTTATTTTTTCCTCAATGCATGAAGCCGAAGAAGAAAGAAAAAAGAAGAAGAAAAAAACTGAATTACCGTGTCCATTTTGCATTATGCGAGAAGACAGCCTGGTAAAAAAAAAAAAAAAAAAAAAAAACATTAGGAAAAAAGTATGAGATCTGTTGAAGATTGGAAGGTTAGAGGTGAAATAATAATAATTTGTGTTCTTGCTTTTAGGATTTTTACAAAAAGGCTTTTGGACGTTAAGCTGAAAATTAATTCACAATAAACAAATCCGAGCCACTGACCGGGTGCGGTAGGTTGGCAAGCCCCAGCTGACCCTCTGGCCCTTTGCCTGAGGGGACGGCGAAGTGTCACTGGAGCTTGGCTCGGAGGCCGCCTGCCGGCGCGTTCGTTTGGCAGGGGGTGCCAACCGTGGGCTGTTGGGACTGCTCGCATCACTGCTGGGCTCCTTCTGTTGTGCAAACACAGAGAAAAACAAAAGTTGAGCAGGAAGCAAAACAGAGAGCACAAGACATGGAGGAACAACATCAGGAAAAAGGGCTTAGAAAAGGACGAATGCCAATTGTGTTGTCCTCGCAACAAGTGATTGTGTGTAGCTAGACAGCCATCGAACAACTGAAGATCTTTCACAAATTGCTTTATTGTAGCTGAAACACAACAGCGGGGAAAAAATACATTACCAGCTAAAACACTTGCCAGATTCAAAATGGTTTTGTAACTGAAATGTAACAGAAAGAGAAATACATTACTAGCCAATGCACATATCTATTTACATTTTATGAACTAAAGGGAAAAAAAAAAACAACAAAAATGTCTCTGTGTCATCCAAACAAATAAATACTTACAAAGCCAAAGGTTTTCAAAGGTAAAAATCGCAACATGTCCATTGAGAGTGTTTGTGAGGTGGTTAATTTCTCCAAACTGCTTAAATTCTGGTTGACAAGGTAACCAGAGAAATATGGGTCAAAGACAGTTTGCTGCCTGGAGCGCTCACTCTGACATGTTTCGGCAAAGACAACATGGCAAAAATTGTTTACAACACATGTGTCACACGCTGATCAAATTTCAAACCCAAAACAATTAAACCGTTCTCAGCATAAATTTAGTCATACAATTTACCAATTGTGTACTCATTTGTCAACTTGCTGATGTAACTTATTTCCACTAAAAGTAGATATACATCACACTCCCTGCTTAATATAATAATTTTACATCATTACAAAAGTCAACACAATGTACTCAAACATATCAGGTCATTTAGCATGAAGGAAGTTTCACTCGGTCTCTGCAAGCAAAATAATAATAATCTCTGAAACTGGTCCAAGTAACAATTTATCAGTCACATCTTATACAGTTCATACTTTATCTGTCCTGGGAAATGTCACATTAGTAGCCCCATCGGCTGTTTGTTCCTGCTGATACTGGTGTCCTTGACTAGAACTACGTCTCCTCCCCTGGCATCAGGTCTGGTTTCAGTCCACTTTGCATGACTTTGTACAGTGGACAAATGTTCTTTTCACCTTTTCCAAAAGGGATCAGCAAAGAGTTGAACATCCTCCTGGGTTTTTTGTTGTTGTTGTTGTTGTTTTCCCAATCAATTGTCCTGGTGAAGACTTCTCAAATGGAGCAGGAACATCATTCACTCTCCATGTTGGTAACATTGCCCGTGTGAGCAGTACAGGATTGTCCGACATCCAGCACTACGGACAGCTCCTTCACTTATGCGTATCCCTTGAAGCACCACTTGTTCGTTGAAGTGGTGTAGCGGTAAGAGGGCGTTTCTCGCTGTCTGAGCTTTCCTCTTGTTGTATGAGTTTGTCTTTGTCATCTATGAGATTTGGCTTTTTGAGTGTGTTGCTCGTTCATTTGTTTCTTCCGTAAGATTTTTCAGCGTCTCTCATTGTAGGCATCTTGTTGGGTAGCTTTAACGACGATTACTTTGGCTTGTGAGTAATCGTCACAAGCCAAAGTTGGTGTCTCACTGAAACGCTCCGATCCTGTAAGTCCGGTCGTTAGTATGTTGGTGTTTGAGGGTTTTCAAAATTTCACAAAGCGTCTTTCCGTGACACCCAGAAACAGAAGTACCCTTAACGTCTGTTTTTCAGTGGATAAGGGTACTTCTCAGTCTCTTTCACCAGAAAACAGTTCTCTTAGCAATGTTTAGCCCCGACTTATTATGGGAGCAACAAAGCTTAATGGGCCATGCAGACTATTGATTTTAACAATATTACCCAAGGTGTGAGTGGTTTGGTTTCACTTCATACATAAGAGAAATTATCAGATAATAGGTTCCAACAGAGTCTAATACTTCTCTAAACAGAGAGAGAGTCTTTGTAAGTCCTTTGCAGGATACTTAGTATCGAAAGTTCAATGCCACTTTGTGAAGGTGTAGGATACCAACATGTTTTGTGTTCTTGCAAGCAGGTGGGTTAATTGTTCTGGTGTAGCAACCGATGTCGCCAACATTCAACTGATGCTCAATGAACTCTATTGTGTTCTTGTTCACCCTGTTGTGATGCTTTTCTCATACAGTAAATGGCAACACCAAATGATTATTTCCAAACATGAGGACTTCCATTCTAAACTTGGCTATGGTTTTAGAAATGTCAGTGTCCTCACACTATAAATAACACACGCAAAAAAAAAAAAAGACCTGCATTTCCTCTAGCTGTTGTGTGGTATATGCAGATCATGTGAAGACGCCAATGTTCTTTGTTTTCAGATAGGAAGCAGAGGGTTGATCGTTGTTTAACATCTTTTGCATAAATTGGACGTAAAGATCTTTCATTTTTGGTTTCTTGCAGACAGTAGAGACGTTTTAGGGCTTGCTATCAGTTGGGGAGCGAAAGGGTAGATGTCCAAGACAGCTGTTCTCTTGGTTTTGATGAACTTCATTGTGGCTTGCTTGTCATCAGTCGACAACTGGAACCTTGTCTGTAATCGCGAGTAGATGTTGGTGATGCTGAGCAACCGCCAGAGAAGGTATTTTGATTCTACTGTATGGAACAGAGTCGATGCAACTGAAAGGGGTAGCTGGATGTTGACTTTTCCCAACACTGACAAAGTTACCCCAGAAAAATATGTTGAGGTTTTGGTTGTTTTTGGGGTTTTTTACCTACAGCGCTCAGTCATGTTTCTGCAAAAACAATTTAAAACCCAACATTCTTTAAATGTTCTTAGCATGAATTTAGTCATTCCATTTACTAACATTTGAGTATTTGCCAACTTGTTAATGTAATATTATTTTTACTAAATTACAGTATTTGACCAAATGGCACTAGAATAGCACTGACAATCTTTACAAGTTCAACTTCACTACCAATAGTGGAAGCATATCTCACTGCTGTTATGGGAAACTGTGCAAACAGAGGAAGAAATGTTTTATTTTAGTTTTGGGGCAATTAATTTCTGAATAGTTTTTTTTTGCCTTTTTTTTTTATTTTTTTTTTAACAAGGTGTACAATTGGCAACTTAATTGACCTAAAAAAAAAAAAAACTGGGAGAGATGTTTAAATTTATCGTAATTTTTTGTTGTTTTTTTTTTTATCCACATAGGCAAAAATATCCCTCACTAAATGACATTTTGTTTAAAATTCCCCAGAAGGTGGCAGAGAAATCACACACTTTTTAATGGCCACCATCAATTTTCTGCCGTATTTCTGGATGGATGTTTGCCCACTCTCCTTGGCAGATTTGGTGGAGTTTATTTACATTGCCAGGTTTGTTTAGACCTGGCTTTTTTTATATATAGTCTACAAATAACCAACAGTATTGAGGCCTGAACTGCATTGTGTCAGAAAGTAAAGTTTGAAAGATTCACTCCTCCACCCACTTCACCAGTACAACTAGCATGGAAACAAACCCTCATGACAATACTGCCAATGCCATGTTTGGTAGCTGCAGAGTGGTCAAATACTTAGCAGGAATTATCCATGGCCTTGTTGATAGCTGCAGAAAGGATCTTGAGCAGAAACATTTAAAGAAATATTAAATCGGGGTGGATTCACATATGCAAACTGACACTATTTGGATTAGAGAAAATCTGCAATAAATTCAAAAGGTGAATTATTTCTTTAAATTACTGAAGTGGATGCTTGTGTCGACGCTCCACAAAGGGGAAAAAAGAAAAAGAAACGATCAATTAAGTCATTAAAAGTCTAAAATTAATTACATTCATGCCCCAATGCTCCAACAGAGCTAATTCAAAAGACTACATTACCTCCCCAGCATGCCATCAGGTTATGCAGAAGTCTGTTAATGGCCTATTCATTTTAATCAAGGTGGCTGGAGCAGGGAGCAATCTGAAAACATGGAGGAAGGTGGGCTCTGGAGAACAGATCACAGATTGGCAGAGGCGTCTCCACAAAGGATCGTAGCGGAGGACGATGTTCGAGCTTTATTCACACAGGTAGCACATTATTCATTTCATAAAACACAGATGAGACAAGCAAAGAGCTCATCAGAGAAGTTCATGCAAAATGACAATCCCACTGAAATCACCATAAAGGCTGTTTGTTTAAAAAATACTGTCAAGGAAGGGTATTATGTAGATCACACTGCAATCAAAAACACTCTGCAGACCCCAAGCAGCACTCAATAACATTCACAAAGAAAGTCATAATACATTTAAAAGGCCGATCCGTTAAGGGAACTATATCTTTTCTCCTCCCTATTTATGTTTTCCAATGCTGTAAATAAAAAGAACATAGATGCAGGATCTTCAGGCTTGCGGGTCTCAATGTTTACACTCTGAGACAAAAGGCTGAAAGACTGACGCGGGTCAGACGAAAACTTAAGGTCTCAACTTAAAGTTTGCCAGAGGAGCAATGCATTGCTGGGCACAAAGTTGTCTGTTTTTGGGTTTGAAACGTGTACTTAAGGAACAGCCTGTCCACGGCCCTTGAGGTTGTTTACAATAATAAAATAAAAAATAAATTCAAAAAAAGTTCACCAAGTTCAGACATGCTAAATACGGGACCTGAGCCAGCCAACTGTTGTGGACCTGATCCCTTCCCCCCACTGAAGGCTAACTAAGGCTAGCCATTTCCCCACCAACGCTAGCTTAAATAAGGCTTTATCCTTCAGCAGTCAATTAAACATCCACCCTGCTCGTTCCACACAATAGGGCCGAAGTTGAAGCAATGTTTTTTAGCTTAGCTGCTCCTTTTGAAGGACTGAGTTTGGATGACAACGGTGAAACAAGTCAGCCGGGCAAAATTGCCAAACACAAAGGGAACTCAACTTGGAGCTAGCCATGAGTTAATGTCGCTAGCTTGTATTTTAACAGCTTCATAATAAGTTTGAGGCTAATGACACGCACACGACCGGTTGCGTTTGTTGGTTTTATCTCCCGCCTGTGTCACTGTGCGGGTGTCAGTGCAACTGCCGCTCGCATCTCGTTGTAAATAAGACATCCAGGGGATCAGCTTGAGGCCAGGGCTAACAGCAGCTACTTAGCCAACTAGCAGAGCCAGCTAGCTCGCCCGGTAAAAGAACAGAGACCGGCTTACATGTTCCTCTGAGTTTCTCTCTTTCCTCGATGACGACCGCGTCCTGGAGGAGATGAAGGCGCCGCTCCGTGTCCGGGGGCTCTTCCTCGTGCTCTCCATGTTTTCTTTCTCCTTTGAACCGTCTTCACCGAGTCTCTCCAGCCGGCTCCAAACACCGCTTCAGTGAGCGCAGCATCGAGGCGCCATTTCTTCCTGTCTATCTCCCGGTCTATCTGCTCCCTCCCAAGCGGCTGTGAGTCCTTTTGGCAGGTGCCTTTATTGTTATTATTTTTTTCTGCCAGGGCTACCATCCCCCCCCCCCCCCCCAAAAAAAAAGACAATAAATATTTTAACATAAAAAAAACACGCTTTTGGTTGACACTTGCAGAAAAAAGTGGCGCAATGAACAGACTCAAATCTCAGTTTTTGGAGTGACTCAAGCTTTCCTCCTGCTCCTCAATAAACAAGTATTTAATCTAAAACTTTTTATTCTAGTACTTGAGTTTAACAGGGGAAACTCACATCTTATATGGAATTATTACACAAGTTGTGAAATATGTCTACTTATTTTTTTTTCTACTTATTTTTTAAGTAGGTGTAGCATATGGCAGAGGAAAACCACAAATCCTGTTTCTCTGAAAATGCAAGTAGAAAGCAACAAAGTGTATGTAATATAATTACATTACATAGTCATAGTTAAGACTGCTGAATTGATGAAGAAGTTGTCTGTTCAGAGTGCTGTGAGCAATCGTATTATTGGAAAGTTAGGTGGAAGGAAAAAGTGTTGCTAAAAAATATACAAGGGGCTTGGATAACAACATCTTTTAGAGGGGTATGTCATAATTGTCATTTCAGAGTGTGAGGGAGATTTACAGGTCATTGATTGTAGCTGAAGTCAGAGCTACATCTGCGGAAGAGCAAGGAGGCAGAATCCATGCTGCATGAGGTCCAGTGTGAAGTGTCTGTCGGTTTGGGGAAGCCAGTTCATCTTTTTTTTTTTTTTTTTTTTTGTCTTGTGTTGATCCACCACATCCACCTTTATGGAGACATTTAATTTTCCAAAACGACTTACCACCTTCCCTCACTGTCAAAGTTAGCAATAACTGCTTTAATGACCATAGTGTTGTTGTGCTTGATTGGGCAGAAAAATTGCATGACCAAAACCCAACAAAGGAAAGAGAAAGATGAGAGACACGACACCTAACAGTGCAAACAAACGGCTATGAAAGCAACTTGGGCTAGACCTCAGCAATTATTGCATAAATTATTGCATTTATGCAATATTTCATCCCATAGGTCCCCCAACCAAGTATCAAGCGCAGACCCCATGCAGCACATGTTCATACTTTATAGTAGACTGACATTTCTTTTTTCTTTTTTTTAAAAAGGGAACTTTAATTTAATGTTCAAATTTTCTAAGAAGGTGAAGTTTGTGTTTTTATCAGCTGTGACCTATAATCATCAGAAATGGTAAAAAAAAAAAAAAAAAAAAAAGGACACATGAGAATTAGAAATATACACGTGATTTTTTTGTTTGTTTGTTTGTTTGGTTGTTTCAGTATTTAAATGATTGAAATGAAATGACTATTAGTTCGTAATGAAACTCGATTGAGACAGATACGATCTTATTGTTTACATTTATGGCTCCCTCCCAAAAAAATTCCAAAAAACAAAACTTATTTATTTATTTACTTATTTATTTATTAAACAAAAAAATATATCAAATACCATACGTGATCGGTTTCACCTAAATACAGCTGAGCAGTGCTGTAGCATTACGACAGCAGCACCCTTTACGGCAGTCATTTCCTGCTCTGCAGAAGAGCCGCTGCCAGAAACTTGAAGCTGCAGATGTGCTACCCGTGTTTAAGCCACAAAGCGCAAGCTGGTAAGTCGCCGTTTGACTTTACGCTTAATATGAGCATGTAGCCAATAGTTTTAGCGTGTCTCTGTGCGCGTAAAAGCCACGTTTACGTGTTCAGCTGGAGTGTCGCTCTTAGCCGTCCACAGTCCTCGATACCCACTTGCATAAACAACCTCATCGGCACAGGCCGCTCGGGTGTGTGGCTGTTTGTCAAGAGCGGCTTGTCACATTGGGCACTTTCCACTACTATTCCTAGCATACTTTTAACGAAGGAATGAGTTTTAAGAAGTGTTTTTAAATATGTCACCACAATACATATGAAGCATGCTATGTAAAGCTTCTATAGGCTCTGCTATCATAGTGTTGGGAAGCACAGAAAGGCATGAAAGAGACTTGACACTGTGGCTGACCAATAGGGAGTCACAATAAATAAACCAGGAAGTGCTCTTCTGGGATTTGTTGGTATTACTGTTCTACCATATATTTACAACTCTGCAATGCCTCTCAGATGCATTCACACATCCTCAATTGATCTTGATATAATGTGAAAAAGATACAAATGCTTTTTGCATGCCACTGTAATTTGGTATTTTGGTTTCAGGAAACAAGAGCAGTGGAAAATGCTTATGAGGCATTATTTAGAGAGGAAACTTACTATCAGCCGACATGCATTTTGATGGATTAAACACTTTTTTTGTTTTATGTACGCTTTACCTTTCACATGTTTTACTAACAGGCGGTCAGTGGGGAAAATGAGGATGAGGTTCCAATGAGTCGTAGTTTCTCAGTGGAAGACCTCCTTGATGAGGTGGAGAAGATCTGCTACGATGCACCAGGGACATCAAAGGTAACTCATCCCTTCTCAATGCATGTGTAGCACCCCACTGCTCTGTCACCTAGTAACTGGGACAAGAACTTAAAACTCACTGAAGGGGTGCTATTTGGGTTCGTTACTTTCTGGTAGATACCACGCAGGTTTACCTATGTTGAGTAAATCTTCACTCGTCCAATCACCTTATACACTTCTGATGTAAAATTAGTAACTCCAGCCAACCAGCTAACTGAACAGTTTCTTTTAATAAGAACTTGTAAAAATAAAATCTTAGCTCCACAATGCCCCAAAATAA
>CAEGAD010075638.1:0-40456 GCA_903067055.1 Poeciliopsis paucimaculata
CTAGTATTAACCCCTTGTCTAAATTTTCTTACTTTTTTGGGGGGTTCAAATATTTTTTTTTGTTTTAAATTTTTTGTTTATTTGTTTTTTTTTTTTTTAAAAAAAAAAAAAAAAAAAAAAAAAAAAAGCCACATGTGCTTAATTGGAAAGAGTGAACAGACTTCTTTGTTGCCCTAACCAAATCTTCATCAGATTCTAACATTACTGTGTGTATAATTCTTCAGCTGACTGGTTGCCCTTGTCTTTTAGCCTGCACAACCCCTAACCATTTTGTGAAAACCAGGTCAAATATTTTCAGGTGAAACAAGATTTAAACACATCCGTCCAAGAAAACTTGCACCCATAGTAAAGCTGCACACTCCACTTTCTCCCACAATAAGTGGATTACATGAAGGTAACATGACTTCACAGCATGATGTGGATGATGGAATTAGCAAAAAAGGCACCGGCGTGTGAGTGTGATTCACCAGGACAGTCAGAGTAATCCTGACAACATGGGTGGGGGCTGGGGAGCACATTTGAGTTAGTGCAGATATGATGAATATATTCTGAGTCGGGAGGGTTGTTATAGCTCTCAACAAAGAACAGCTCAGTAACTCCAGTTATGGTTCCAGTAACGCTGTCAAGTACATACCCATGTGAACCACAAGGTTATGGAGCTCAATAACCATTTTTACAAAGCAGAATAAAGAAGAAAGCAGGGGCAGAAAAAATAGAGATTGTGGGCAAGGATTATGGACTTGGCAGAGCGTGTGTTGGAGGCTGTCAGATATGCCTTCCAGAAACTAGGTGCTCATTAGCATACTTCATTCGTCTAAAAATAGTCCTATTCCGATGCTGAAGGACAAACAAATCACAATGCGTGAGTATGCATGTTTTTGTTGTGGTGAGGTGGAGGTATTGCTGATTCTTCAACCCTGAAATGCTTCATGATGACAAGAACATTTGCAATTTGTAAAACAATCATCAGCTGCCTAGTTGACATACAGTTTATGACCCTTTTGGAAACATTTACTACGCTGCCTGTGACAAAGAGCCGTGAAAATGACTGCAGGCCTCAGCGATGCCGGGGGATTTGGTAAAAGGTCAGAGACAAAACTGGCTAGAGGGGCGATATGCAGTGACAAGGAAGTTTCACGTGATGAAGATGCATGAAGGCTTTGGGACCTCAAGAGTCGTTGAGACTTATTGGCTGAGTTTGCATGAACACAATCCAATGTGAAAAGATTTTCCTGTAGAGATAGTTTCTGTGTTCAATTCTGAGAATTTATATGTGCAGTCTTTTTTTTACATGATGCTGCTTTATGCATCAGGAATCATGGTAGAAAGGAGTTCCCAGATGTATGTTGACGCCAAAACCCAAAGGAGACAAAAGCTTGCGGTAAAAAGAGCCTGTCTACCAGGCTCTTAACTCAAAATTAGACAGTCTAGTCAAATCTATGAATCTTTAATACATTTCTCATTTTAGCTGAGTTTTCCATTCAGTGTGTGTAAGTTGTAAAAGTAGCAATCTCAACAACATTACTAATTACACTGTAATTAATAATGTTGTTGAGACAATTCACAAATCCTTAGAACAAATCACAATTTTTTATTACAGGAACAATAATTAATGACGGCAAATTTTACAGTGATTGTGTTCCTTATGGAGTTAGTCAAAAACAAAAGCATAGTCTAAATCATATATGTAAATAAATCTGCAAGTAATTCGATAATCTTGTTTATAAAGGGTTGAACTTGAGCTTGGAAAAGTAGTGGTGTAGTTGTTTTATATTAAATTAATTCTGTAACTCAGGCTCTGTCTACCAGGCATTGCTTATTTTTAAGGCCCTCCTCGTCAGCATTCACATGAAGCCCATTTGTAAAATTTTAAAATTTCCATTTGAAAATAACAACACTTAAGCATGTATTAAACATATTTTTAGTTAAGCCTGCATTTCTGTTTTTAAGAATAGTTTCTTTAGTGGTCTGATGTGGCGTTTTAATTTTGAATTTCATGTTTTTGTTACATATAACTGGGGAAATCATCATAATTCATGGAAAAAAGGGCTTTACATAAATAATCTATATGATATGTTTGACTCTTCAGTAATATTTTGAGTTATTGAATGGGAATGCATCTGTATATTTCAATTTTTTTTCATCCTCTGGGGCCACATTCTGTCTGTCGTTGTCCAACTCTATTTGTCGCTAATTTTTTTATCCAATCCAGAACTTTTCAACAAGTAAATAATACTCTATGAACAAATATAGCCTATACATCGTTCGTAGGTGCATAGTGATGTGATCTGAGCTTTACGTAATCCCAAATTGTTTTCTTAAATGGCAAAATACAGCTAGTTTATTAGCTGAAATACAAAACCTACTCTCAGACCAAGCAATTGTGAAATAAGTAAAAAAAAAGGTTCAGGATTATACATTTGATATGTACTTGTGTTGAGTAGAAATTTAAAATAAGCCATAATTCTTAATCCAGAGGGATGATCTGGACAATATAAAGGCAGAGGAATCGTTGTTCTTTGTCGTTTCTGGTCATACTGCATTAGATAATTACAGAGCATTCTGTATATCTAAATTTTGTTCAAATCTGAGTGAAAACCTGTAATATATTACTTTGAGTGCTCATTTTGTACTTGTGTCCACACTTGTACCCTGAACAGTGTTAGTCATGCACATTCAGGTAAGAGCTGGGCAGCGTTCTTTCCTGTTCTGGTGCTGTTTTGATGCGTAGGAGGCAGAAGGGTCAAAAGTGTTACTCATTGAATGAGTGAGAGAAATAGACAGAAAAACAAAAGGATGGAAATATATGTGCAAAAAAAGATTGCATGAGGTAGTTCTTTTTTTCTAACATGACAATTATTTCTTTTTAAAATTGAAAAGTGTTCCACTTTTAGTATTTCTAAAGCACCAGTTTACTTCATGTGCTGTTATAGATTTTACTTGCACAACAGTCCTTTTTGCACAAATACTGGTGCAAAGTTAAACATGAAGCCCCACAAAAATATGTAATGAATAACTATACTTTTAGGCAGATAAGACAATTTTATTCGTCAACCCATAGGAGAAATTTATCTTAGAAGCAGGGGAAAAACTGCAATATAACAACAAAAACCCATCCAAAAGGACAGTAACTATGAAAACATACATAAAAACAAAACAAACAAACAAACAAAAAAAAAATACACAAAAGCACGAATGTCAGATCAGCAGTACGTCCCCATAACCATTTCCTTTCACATACAATACATCCTCTACATGTTACTCTTGGTCATCATCTGGACCTCCTGTTACTCTGTCCAGGCACCGCCTGGCCAGAATAAATTACAGGCTAACTAGATTTATGCATATTTTGGGCACTCCCTTTAATCCAAATCAACTTTAAGACTCTGAAAGGTATTCTTTATTACTGAGTTTTTGACTTAAAGAGCAAAACAAGAAAATATATACCAGCTTCTCTCATTTAAATACTTTTCAAGTGTGTAATGTATTCTATAACGCTATGACTGACAGTGTACTAAAAAATACAAAGATTTATACTCCATACAACAACCTTTGTGTAGCATAGAGTAATATGTATATGCAGGTATGAGTAATAATAATATGCAGTCCAAAAGGACATCTTTCTGTGTTTGAAAGAGGCTGACAATAAGTAGTCCATGCTATGTTTGTTTTCCTAACAGTAAGATAGTTTTTGTCTAATTAACAAAAACACAAAGAAAAAACATGCTAAATTAAAAAAAATAAAAAATAAAAAATCGGTTTCTGCGGCAGTTCTCTTTTCCTTCCCCAGGACAAGTCAGTTTTCAAAGTGGTTGCAGAAAGCTACTGCCTCAAACTGTGGCATTTTCCTTTGCTGCAGTTTTAATCTTGAACTTATAACTGAATTTTTTACAAAAATGCAGCAGTGTGTGTAATGAAATCTACTTTCCATGCTCTGCTGGGTTTTGTTGTTTTAAACGAGGACTCATTTGACAGAATCAGTTGAAAGGGCAGTGACTTAAGTTTCTGAGGGGAAGTGAAGAAAAATATTTAATTGCTGTTAAGACTATTTTTTTTTTTTTATCTAGGAAATTCATCTATTACATATGGTTACTTTTGGGGTTTTAGCTAACTATTGACTGTAAGTTGTTTTCATTTATTTTAATTTGCTATTAATACAAATAATTACAAAATAAATTGCTCAACAAGCAACACAATGATAAAGTGTTAGATTTAAAGCTGTCTATCAGCATCATCAGTTGTACCGTTTTTGTTTACTTTTGGAAAAAAAACAAGGCTGTTCTGTAAAATGCACTCCCACCTGTTTCTATAAGCAGGTGACGCCTGCCCACCTCAGTGTGAAGATGTAGTCTCCCTTCAAGCATAAAAATTCTCATCAAAAGCTGCCATATTCCAAAGAGATCAAAGAGCAGAGCTCTGTCTGCTTAACAATTTTGCCTCACCTTTTCTATGTCTGCATTAAAAGTCAGGAAAGAATCACTTTATCATGCTCATTAAAGCCTGAAAGTTTCTCTCATACTTCTATCCATTATCTTTAATCACTTGTTAAATCCATTCAAGGTAATAGAGAATGTGCATGTGTTTTATAGTTTGCAATGTTTTCATTCTTTTCATAGCTAACTGTAGTGCTCCTGCATTGAAATGTGCAAATACCATTGCAGCTCTCAGATCTAACACGCCGTGTAACGCTTCAACTCCAACAAATGTTCACCATGAACAAACAGCAGACTAAAACACTCTGTCACTACATGGTTGGTAATTGGTTCCTTATGCTGGGTGGGAGCTGTGTTACATAAGGTTCAGAAATATGACGGATTCAAGGGTAACTTTCGTTTTGTACTGACGAATGCTGCAGAAAATCGCTTTAAGGGACTGCATTTTTTGTTTTTTGCACAGCTTGTCTTGAAAGAGGAATGTGGATAATTGTCATTGGTTAATATGCACCTTGCAAGAAAAAGAGAGGTTAAACTGCAAGTTCTGATAAAGAGAGACCACATGGATTAATGGGATACATAAACCTTCTCCTCTGGCAGTAGCAGTTCTAAGTGAATGAGGGCTGAAGAAGATAACAGCACCTTGTGAAAAATGTTTTGAATTCTTAATATGATGTAATTACAGCAGGGAGACCCCATGGCCATAAAAGAATACAGTTGGGTTCAGAAATACAGCTTTTGAGGGCACTGCATCAAAAATCGTATTCCTTTACTAGAAAATGCTCAGTCATGTTGTCCCTGCTATTGCTCCTCCGTGGAATAAGGAATAAATGACTATGTAGGCTAGTAATGGATTACCCTAGTAATTCTTTGTTATTACCATTTTTCTATATCTATATTCCTTTTGTGCAGATTTTTGTACTCAAACAATTATTAAAAGGCTATAATATTTTTGTTCATATTTTTTTTATGAATGAAGACCAGCTGTTATGTTTTACAGAGCATGCCTTACTCGCCAAGGGGAATTTTTTCTTCACCTTCTGAGAACAGATAATTTAAACACTAATGTAAACACGCTAACTTGTGCTCTCAATAACAATTATAAATATTATGTCCCATTTTTATTTCTGCAATAAGTTGTTGTTGTTTTTTTTTTTGTTTGTTTTTTTTTTTTACCTGAATCAGCATGATAACTATTCTTTTTTTGGTTTTAACAGATATTAGATCACATACTTTATTTTTCACATTGGCACTGTTATACCATGAAAGTGTGGTATTTTTATTTATGTTTTTCATTGTTCTGATATCAATCCATGAGCTGCTTGGTAATTTGCTGGGGAATTGGGTTTATTTCTGTTCTTTGCCCTTAACCTAATTTTCTTTAAGAACATTCTTAAATTGCTGGGTTAAAGCACAAATGTATGAAATAATTCATACATTTCTGATGTATTATTGCAGACACAAATTTACTGTTGGCTTTAGGCTATAATGACAAACTAATGAGTAATTATGTTTATTTACCACCCACTTCTTGCTCTCTCTTTTTTTTTTTTCACTGGCCCTCACACACACTCAGTTACAAGCACCTCAATGTACCTATTTCAATGTACTGCTTCTGTGGATGCGTTAGATTCATCATCGTACATTATTCAGATCTGAATCGGTGACTGTCATCCTGCTGACGATCTAGCTCCAAAGTTTAATAGCTTGAACAAAAATAGCCTCGACTGCACACTGCCGGGATTCAGTGAACTTTTTTGGCACACTGTCAATGCTAAAAGTAATATCAGAATTAATGTTTTTTTACAGTTTGCATTGTGTAGTCATCAGACCAGTGTATCTCTTGCCTGAACTTGCAATATTATGTTCTTCCTTTATATAAGCCCAGCAATGGACCTCTTATTGAAATCTTTTGTACAAATTTCTCTTCTTTATTCAAAAAACAGATTTGTTCTGCTTCTTTCTGTGTCTACATTTGCAAACAATAAAATAATCTGGAAGAACAACTTTGGCCCACTAAGTAACAGATCTTGTCTTTTTTTCTTCAGGAGTGGCTTCAGTCCTGTTACTCACACTTATTTAACGGCCCAGGACAGGGATTAGAACAACTACCTTAGAATCCAGAAAAAAAACTACCTTACCAACTACATTTTAGACTCTTGTTTTTCCAACCCAGAAACAGAATTAGACCAGAATATACTTGTCTAGCAACCCTGAACAGGAGCACCTCGCTTACATACTTTAGATCAACATTAGATTCTTTTTCTTCTATTGCTCTTTCCTTTGGTTTATTTTGTTTGTATTTCCTTTTAGTTCTTGTAAAGCATATTGTATTGACTTGTTACTATGCAATTGTTGCATAGCGACAACTAACCTTTATAATAAATAACCTTTATTCTTAATTATAAAATAAAGGTTATCTTATTTATAAAATAAAATTACCATTACCTTCACATAGTGAATATGGCTCTTGATGTCCTGATTCCAGTTTCAGTCCATTCCTTCTGCCAATCTCCAAAGTTTTCACTGGATTTTACTTCACAGACCTCTCAAGGGCATAGATATTCATGTTGATATTGCACCTTCCACTTAACCTTTATATGTTTAAATGCAGCACCCTATGAAAAGCTAGCTTCTTCCTGAGAAAGATGTTAATGACTGTGTGTCGGAGAACTCAGTCAGCAGCAGCACTTGATTAGGCTGAAACATAGAATTTCTTTATTTTAAAACATATAAATATATTTTTATGGGTATTATACAATTTTAATTACAATACCAATTTTGGATTTTTATTATCTATATGCCATAATAATTCGATTACAAAAAATAACGAAATATTCATTTCAATTTTCTGAATTGAGTGCCATAAAATATTGAGCTTTCTGACAACAGTTCAGGTTTTGAAGTTGTATTTGTTTCTACTTGCTTTGTAGCTAGGAATTTGTTAAGACAATTCTACAAGCTTGAGGGAATTGCGTATTTGTTTTTGAAGTGAGGTTTTGTGAAGATATTATCAGATGTATTTCAAACAGAAGTCATATCACCGTGAATTTGTAAACAAGTGGTGAAAGACTAACACCTTATTTTTAATTGACTCTCTGTTTTTGTTGAACAGATAAAATAAATAAAACCATTCAAACTACAAAAAATATAACAGAGGAATACAACACTATATTTCCAGCTTTTATACTGTATAAGCCTTCAAAAATATGATGTTTATCACATTTGCACACTTTTGTGTTACTATACTAAAGTTAAGTTATAGAAGCCATGCAGGATCATCCATGGAGATGAACAATGGAAATAATTATGTTTTATGGATTAAGGCAAGGGTTACAAACATATAAATAATTTAGCAGTTTTCAAGCATGGCAGTAGAAGCAACATACTGTGGATAACTGTGTGGATAAAAGGCCACTTTATATTTAAGTATGTATTTTGTCTTCTGTTGAATAATAGTAATTCAACAGAAGACGACTATGGGGTGACTGTGGGGCGACTGCGGCTCAGTGAGTAGCCTTGTTGTCCTGTAATCAGAAAGTAAGGCACTTAACCCCAAGTTGCTTACTGATCTGCATATGTGTGAGAGTTTGTGAGTGAATGAGGCTCTAGTATAAAGAGGTCTGAAAGGTCAAATTGACTGGAAAAGCACTATACTAGTTCAGTCCATTTACCATTTCTACTCTGAAAAAATAACTGTATATACAAAAATACATATATATTTAAAAGTCCTAAATGAATTGTGCAAAAGTACAAGTAAATGTATGACTGGAACAGTATGACTGTTAATCAGTTCAATGAAATCCGAACCAGTTACCTGTTTTAAACTCAGCTTTAGAGCTGGTCTGTTAAGATCATAAGACTATGCATTCTTCCAAACAAATGTTTATATTGTCAGCATAGGAACCTGATTATGTTATAAAATGTGGGTGCACAAAAAGCAAATAATAAACAAAAGCTGTGCACCTAGCATCACATGCAATGTCTTTTTTTGTTGTTGTTGAAAACTTTATTTTCTAATATATCTAAGAGTCTGTATGCTCCACAGTTGAAAAACAGTTAAATTGAGAGAGTTCACAGCCAATAGTATCAATCTTGTGTATATTTTTTCCTGCATTGTAACTTATTTTTGGTGAAAAGCAAAAACACAGGTCTGTTATAACACAAAAATGATTCAACTTCACATTGGTTACCTTTCTTTTACTCTCTATGGTCATCTAACAGGACAAATCATATTGACATTTGTGAAATCAGACTGCGGTACAGGGTTAATTGGACCGAACCACTTCAAAAATGGAACTAAAATTTAGTAATTATTTTTTATATCTATTTTAATTTGCAATTAAAAGAAAAGAGATCATGTTGCTCCCCTACTTTCAAAAATGGGAAGGATGGAACTGGTCAACTTGCTGCATTGTTCGGGCACTCATGATGGCCTTCAAGAAAAACAGTTAAAAACAATAATACTTGCAACTGTTTTTCAGGGTCATATTTGCATTGTTAATAATTATATCCTCTTTCTGAGGTAGGTGTTCATTTATTGGGGAAAGATGTAGAAAAACAAACATGATCTGGGCAAACAACAGATATGGGCAACAGATGTAATATTGGTTTTCAGAAGGGTAAATGCTAACATGTCCTTTGTAAAGTGGATAGTTGTGCACATAAATGCAATCCTTTACACTCAAAGCTTTTTAAGGATACTGTTCAGGTTCTCTAATGGATATCAGTGACAAGTTATTGATTATTAACCTTTTCATAGTCAACTCAATTATTTCTTTGTGAGAATCAATGCTATCTCTTAGCAGGATGAGTGAAAGCACTTCTACCAGAAGCAAGCAAATTCCTCTTCATGAGTAAATGCAGATCTAATCCAGTTTTCAGGTAACATATGCTGAAGAGACAGTTGTGTTACCCACAGACATGTGGGTTGCATGACCAAACAACTGACAGAGTGAAGCAAATTAGTCTACGTATAGTTGCAAAATCATGTGTAAAAAAAAAAAAAAAAAAAAAATCAGTCACACACTTTTCCAGTTCTTTATGCAAGCAAATGCTGAATACATTTTTTCCTCTTTTGGCCATAACATGTTTAGTCCCATGAGAACACACAGAAAACAGGTGACAATTAAGAAAATGAAGATGACCCCTCAATATCCATCCATCCATCCATCCATCCATTTTCTAACACCCTTGTCCCTAGTGGGGTTGAGAGGTGTGCTGGTGCCTATCTCCTGAGAGTAGGTGATTTAAGCACTGGAAATCTTGTCTTCTAAATATATTAGATAGCACTGCATCATCTTGTAGAAATCACAGAACTTGCATGCTTAAAAAGTACCCTGTATTTCTTATAATAGATTATTTAAAAAAGGGGGAGTAATGCTTTATTTATGCCTGCGAATGTTGACTTCTAATGACAATTAGTAAAACACTAATGTTTAAGGTCAAAGGTCTTCAAATTGTGGGAGGCGTAGCCTCCCCTTCAGAGAGCAAATAAACAACTGCACCCGCCCCAAGTACATTATCACTATTATTTAAATTTTTTGCTGTTGCTACGGTTTATGCGCCATTCATACATGTTTCACTGATTGTGGGGGGTTTACCTGCTTTAGTTATGTAGTACCAGTTAATATGATGCTTTAGTTGACTTGTCATTTTGCAATATCAAAAGTATGGTCTACGACCACAGTTCATTTAGCCTCCTGGAAAACAAAACAAACAAAAAAAAAAGAACAGCTGGGGCTCTGCAGGCCACACAGAGGAACATCTTCTAATCCAGCTCATGAAAATCACAAATTTAAATAATCAGTCACACTTTCTTCTGTTTATAATTTTGCTTTCCCCAGAGTTTGTCACATTACTCATTGTAGCGTTACACACAAAAAATCTGTGTTATTGTGTCTACCACAATCCACATTTGAAAATCCCTGTCATAGGTCATTATTTCTGGTGAAAGGTTTACATACACTCATTGGAATGAATGTCATAATACTTTTTGACTTTTGATGAATTTTTCAAGAAATTCCTGTTTTAAAGTTGAATGGTTATACATATTTAAGCAAGAATTGCTTGCATCCACACATGGCTCCATCTTTATCATACAGGCTTACATGTTGAAGCACATGCATAAATTAATATTCTCTAACATTTGGTTGACTTCGCCTCAAGCTGCAGTACTTAACTTTTATATAAAAAGACTTTGTTAAAAGACTTAACTGTATAATATAAAACAGATAATCTGTGGAAAAAAATATCAATCTCCCCTGCCTTCTCCCGGAACCATCTACAGAAATATACCGCTCAGTCAGAAACAACCAATCAGAGCAAGGAGGAGCGTTTCAGCACTGCCAATCACACTCATGCTCAGCCCCTATAGCTTGCTTTTTGCTAGGCTACAGCTGATTCACCACAACATAGCCTGCCACCAATGCTAAAGCTACTTAGCATAGCCGCCTATGACAGCAGATAAACAGTTTTTCTGTAATGCTAAGTTGTTTTTTGTAAATGTGTTTGGACCCTTTGGAATAACCTGTTGTTTTCAAATATGGGTTTGAGTTCTGATAAGTTATTTCAGGTTGTGTATTTGGGCACATGGTTAAATTTTTGTCTTGTTGTAAAACTTGAGGGAATCACTTTGAGGAGAAGTGCCTTTTTCTTAGTTGGCTCCCTCTGAGTCAGTATTCATGTTTAGCAGGTTGGTCCTGAGCATCATACACTAATGCAAATTGTATTTTATTTAATGGTCATAGTTTGGGTCAGAGAGTTAACACTTCACTGCCTGTTTAACCCTACTTTAGGGAGTGTCAACAGAACAATGAAAGCACATCAAAACCTCTTTTGGATAGGACACCATTAGGATAACGTCCCCTTTAGGAAATTTCTCTAAAAGCCAAAATCCACAAATACCCTGCCAGAATATCGCCTTGAATAAAACCTTGTTGATGGTGCTGTTGCACACTGCAGTGGGATGTTTAACAAATTATTAAAATGTATATTGTAGCCCATCTTTTCAATTTTCACAATGTATGGCTAACAGAAAATGTATCTGTTATATTCAGCAATTAACCATCAGTGTGTGAATGTGTGCACTTCAAACTACGGAGTGTAGAATGAAGTGCTTTGGGGTTCTCTTGACTAGAAAAAGCACTATATGATTACAGGCCATTCAGAATAACTAAAGTGACGTTCACGGACATGAGTGTATGCAAACTTCTGACCCGAGCAATAGTTGACATGTTAATTTTGGTTGGGTATTACAAGTAAAAATCAGAAAAAAGGACATTTAACCAACATGTTTACAGGTCCAGTCACAAGACAAAAACCTATTAAAAAAATCAAACAATGAGTTGTCCATGAACTCAATAAATGTTAGAAGACTTTTTCATAGTATTTGGGCACTTTTTGAAAATTTTTTGCATGGCAGAAACATATATACATTAATTTATAAGTATTATACTTCTAAAAGGACTCATACAGTATTTTAATTTGAAATATTTTAAATATTAATATACTGCATTGTGTATAAAACCTTTCAAAGTGAAGATTAGCATAAATATTTCTCTTTTTTGAAACATTCTAAATGCCATTTCTAAGTAGAAATGACAGGCATCAGCCAACAGCAGCAGCTCTGTGATTTGTTGAGTCAGTGTTAAATCCACTTACATGAAATTGTGCTTTTTTTGTCCTTAAAAAGTGGCTTGTATTTAGGGATTTATTCTTTTACTATGGCAATCAGAATAAACTCTTTACCAAACCAAGTAGTTGACAGAAGAAGTCAGTGGCATATATAGCATTTGTCAGCTTTTGCTTGTTATAATAGTTTCTTTAAAACTTACAAAATGCATACCAAATGAGGTACTATGAAGATTCTTTTGGGCCAGCTCTCCCAGTGGTTCAAAGACATTACACACAGAAACACACTGTGACTGTATTTAGGACAGCACAGCAATGACAAAGAGCTGAACAAAGAAACACAGAACTGTGCTATGTTTGCCAGTAGATGTAACATTTCAGTGGCTTCCAAGCTCTTCTTTTGCAAACTAGAAGCACTATTTCTTTACCTTTATGTGGCAGAGATGTTGTATTAATACTGACAGAAACAGGAGACAAAATTTTCTCTTATTTTAAAATAAAAGAAATGCAAGCAGTATTTTATTATCACATGCAAGCTGCTCTCAGACATTTGAGCTTTTTAAGGTGACTATTTAGACAGGTTTTCTCAATGGGAGTGAATGGAAGCTTAAAAAATGAAGACTTACAACATCTTAAAATGAGAATATTGGTGCATCCACAATAAACTCATGGTGTGCTTTCAGGGCTTCCAGCTTTAGTTTACTTTAAACCATAAAACTTGAACTCATGTGAAATAACAGTTTGGTGATCCTTGTGGTTATAAAAAGCCCCCAAACTCTAAGAGTAGTTATAGTTATTTTAAATGTGTGCCTCTGTATGAGTAATATATTTGTCTACAAAACCAATCTATGCCATAGATTGATGCTCTTATGGAGAAATATTGCATGTGTTGGAATCTGGAGACAAAGTCCGTTGTCTCAAATTACTGCAGAGTAAATAAATGGCCATTGATTAAAAGAAGCATTGTCTTCTCCAGTCTTTGCTGGATTTCTTGGCTGATGTAATGCTTCAGTCAGGAAGTCAGTCAGCGATTGGAGGCTCTTCAAGAGCAGCAGCTAAGCCATTGTTCTCTCCCCTGTCACTTGAATCTCTTTGCTCCATCTTTTCATCCTGACTTAGTGGATTCAACTCTGACAGGCAGTCGAGGGGGTCAAAAGTTTGCGTTTTAGGTTCGGGGCTTAGAAGCGGGAGTTGAGGCAAAAGTGGTTCGTCCCGAAGCTTGGTGGCTAGCTCCTTTGCGCTGCAGGTGGGAGTGTTGGTCTCATAGACGTCATGGAAGTTGTTGTAGTCTACTTCGTAGAAGCCCTTTTCCAAAGATAAAACAGGTGTGAAGCGGTAGCCCCATAACACCTCTGTATCCAGGTAGGAACTCCGAGCCTGACATGTCATTCCTGCAACAGATATGGACAGGAATGAGTGTATTCACGTGCACATATTACAGTTTTCCACAGGTAATCCTTGCAAGGCCACAAAGAACTAGTAGCTATTGCCACCAATTATGCATGTACAGACTCACACATACGTGCAACTTAGGTGAGTTAAAGGGGTCCCACAAGTTGTTATGCTCCATCAAGAAACTTCTATGTATTTATTTCTAATTTTTACACAAAGCTCCACCACGGAATTGGCTGTTGACAAGAGAGGATTGTATTTTCATATTTGATCGCTCAATTCAAAAATATAATTCCAATATAGTTCCAATCAGTGAATGCACCATACAATGAACTACACATTACATGTTTAAATAAATCTTAAAGGTAGCTGTTTTCAGTATTAGCGAGGTAACTAAAAAGGATCTCTGATAAACAGAGATATTTTCAACAGCATTGTGAGCCTTGTCAGTGTCTAATTCAGACTGCAAGAGAGAATGATAACAACTGTGCAGTCTAATTGTATTCATCCTCCATGACTCAATACTTTGTGGAATTACCTTTTTCTATTGTAATAGCTTCACGTCTTTCAGGGCATGCCAGCTTTGCATACCCAGAGGCCTGTATGTCATAATTTGTCCAACTAATGTTAAGCATACAGTACACTAGAATTTTTTCACAGCTATTGGTTACAGTACATGAAGGATTCAATTATGTATTTTCCTAAAAAGCAAAACATAAAGTGATTTCAAATGATATAATTCCCAAAAGAAAACTAATTTTAATTAATGCATTCATAATGCTGGAACAATTAAGATCAGATTTTAGCACAGAGTTAATAAGTAAATAATAAAATAGTCAAAGTTTTTTCATCATATGATTGATACATTACAGTTATATTTAAGTAAAATACTTTTCAAAAACTCAGCTTTTTGTCTCTTCTCAATGTGTTCTTTTCCATGAAAAGATGGCAAAGTATTCTACAAAAAAAAAAAAAAAGAGCCTCTTGTTTTCGCAACAATAGCCTGGAGTTTTGTGAATTCCGAGAAATGGCTTAAACAAGTCTTATTTTTTGTATAAATAATTTTACTACGGGCAAAAACCTAAACCCTCCATCTCAAGTTTGCAAGCATCAAATAATGAAAACAAAAAAACTGTTGCCGGCAACACATATAGCACATAACTTGGCCGCTGGCAGAACATGGTACTACAACAAACTGCAGCCTAATCACATATTTTTAAGAACATAGTGTTTCACTGCAGTTAAACGGCTTCTTTCTTCAATTCTAAAGTTGAGTATGTTTTCTGTTAAACAAATGCTGGCTTGTTAAAATAATAAAACACATCGGATGAGATACACTGCTGCACTGGAGATCCGTGAATCAGCTGTGGAGATGTATTGCTTTTCATTTGATTTAATAAAATGAAGAGGAGCTAGGAGTATAGCAGCAACATAATAAAATACGTAAGAAAGGAATGTTTTGCTATGAAATAAAGAAAAATCTTTTACTCCCTAAATGCAAACATTTTCTGTGAAAAGGTGTTAGTTGAAAACTTGACATATCTCTGCATCGTGTTGAATGTACCCTAAAAATTTGAATAACAAAAAAGAAAATCAAATTTACTGCTTGAGCATTCTGCATTTAGACAGCTGTCCATGTGGGAGAGAGCAACTGAAACACAAATCATTAAAAATGACAACATTCAAAGCATATTACTATGTAATAGAATATCGACAACAATTCTTCCAGTAGATTCTCTCTGCAGATCATTAATTGGCACTGGAATTTTATGCCAATTCTCCTGTCAATAGAACTTTATTATTCTCATCGGTGTAGAAATATATATTTTAATTTTTTTTTTCCTGGGATTGTATTTAAATATTCTGACTATTTAACTATGAATTCTAGTCCTCTGACTACTCACAGCAGCAGCTCATGGCCTTGTAAATGTAACCAGCCAGGACTTCAGAATTTACCCAAAACAAAAACCTGTAGTGTGGGTAGCTACACTTTATTCATTTTGAAATAAACAATATCAAAGACAAACCTTGAAGTAGCAATAATGGGGATGAGGGCTGCTGAGAGCACAAGGAAACGCTTGAAATGCTTTTTTAGGATTTAGTTTTACGTCCCATTTAAGAAAATGACACGGGACCATTCTGACTGAAGAGCAGTCATCAGCATATGAAATACCAAATCCCCATTAAAACTTTTATTGTTACTGAACTAAATGTCTTAGTATTTTTGATGCTCCAAGAAAAGTCAATAAACCTTTCATCATTTTATAAATTACAATATTAAATCTGTAGAACACCTTTATATCCTCTCCATTTCTTGTATTCATCTATCCATTATTAATGTCACTTCATACTTTTTATCTTTGTAAACAAAATATAGTAATTCTTGGCATATCCTCCAATTCTACTTTTTCATTTGTTTCCTTCTTCATACCTGTGGCTTCAACCATGCCCTCAAGGATGACGACGATTTCGAATTCCTCTTTCTCCATTTGTGCCATGGACATTTCCCAGAAGGGGCTCTTTTCATTGATCTCATGAGAAATGATGAGTGGTGACACCAGGAACAACCGATCATCCCCTGTGTCAAAGCCGATATTTATGTCAGTCTGGTTGAGTGGGATGAACTCCCCCTCTTTGGTCTGCTGTGAGCGGATGAGCTTTGCTCTAATTGATGCCTCCACAATGTGAGAGTTCCTCAAGTCCCCCACTCGAAACATCAGGCACATCTTGTTGTCCCGCACCGATATGACAGCATTGGTTGAAAACATGAGGGTCTCGGCGCGGTTCTTTGGCTGTGAAATCTTGACAAACATGCACCCCACCATAATTGCGTTAACAATGGATCCCAAGATGGCTTGCACCAAGAGCAGTACAATACCTTCAGGGCATCGTTCTGTAATGACACGATAGCCATAACCAATGGTGGTCTCTGTCTCAATAGAGAAGAGGAAAGCTGAGACAAAACTGTTGAGGTTTTCCACACATGGGGTCCAGCCCTCTTCATCTCCATGCACCAGATCTCCACGAACTAGTGCAATAAGCCACCAGAGAAACCCAAAGAAAAGCCAGTTGACCACATAAACCAAGGTAAAAATCAATAGACTGAAGCGCCACCGCAGATCCACCAGAGTTGTAAATAAGTCACTGAGGTAACGATAGGTCTCTTGCACATTTCCGTGATGAACGTTGCACTTGCCATCCTTCTGCACATACCGCTGACGTGGCTTTTTTACGGGTTCTGAAATCAAGTGGGTTCGTTCGGTTGAGATCTGAGGCTCCCGCAGATGTTTCGGGAGTTTCTTAACCTAGGATGGACAAAAAAAAGAGAGAAAAAAACAGAGGGTAAAACAAAATAAGCAATGCACAAACAGCTTGAAAGAAGTTCTTACTGAACATTTACTTATTTTTCTGTGCAAATTTATTTTACAGCTTACATGTTTTGTAAGTATATGATTCTCAAACTATAGTACATGCACTATGGGTAATTGTTGGGCTGTCTGAAATCTCGCCCTCCAAGTAAAAATGGAAACATAATTAAATGTTGCTAATGTTCTTTTTGTGGCACAACAAATTTTTATATGGTTCAGTCTAAATTTCAAAAATGTCTCTCAAGATAATGAAATTCCTGAAAATGCATACAGATTGAGGTGCTTTTTCTCATAAAAAGGTTTTAGAACCATTGGGATAAAGTTTTAGAAGTGAACTTGTTTTATGGGATTTGCTCAGAGATACCAGAAAAACCAACACTCATTACATCGGGCTGCCTGGCAGCGACACAAATGCAATCAATGGCTGCATCATAAAGTTGCCTCCTGTGCTCTGGTTGCCACTGACATTGTAGGTGTCATATGTGTGCATATGGACCAGCCCCGAACAGAAACAGAGACTAAGGACAAAAGAGCACAAGGACACCGGGGTCTTTGTCTGTGCTGGCCCTGCTCCAGCAAGGCGGTCTGGCTCCACAGCTGTGTTCTGTCTCCCTCAACGTCCCTTGTGTTCTCTCCTTTTCTCTCCCTTCGCTTTGCTCAAGCTAGCTAAGGGTTGCTAGCTTGAGCAAATATCCCATTCTTTTTTTAACAAACCCTTATGTTATCATTGACACAAGCTGCTTGTATTAGCATCCACAGATTGTTAGTGAATTGAATGTCATTTTCCACGAGGGTTAAAGGAAAATAACACTACAGGTTCACACTTCGGTGATGTATTTCAACAAAGGCTGACCTTGTTTTTCTTTTGAGTAACACAAGCATATAGAAGTGAGGTAATAACAAACATACATCAAGACAAAGCCATGTGCAGCTTTCAAACAAACCTATGACCTGTGACAAAGTGGAATTTTCAAATATGACGTGTAGTTGTCTCAACATACATTGCTGCTAACTGGGTACCTGTAGTCTATAGTTGTCCAGTATTATGCAGATATCATTGAGAGATTTTCATCCTGTTGTGTACATGTTGGCCTTTACGAGCTTTCCACTGTCAGTTTAGCTGGCAAAGAAATTAATCAAAAGCACTACAATGACCTTGCAGTGCCTTTGATTACGCAGCCTACAATTAAAGTCTGCTAGACAGGTAGTATCACTGATTAGCAAAAATTAGCCAATAGACAGTCTAAAATCAAACGACTGGAAGTATATCAAAGATCAGGATCTGCACAAAGTAAAACATTTAGATAAATGGATAACAAGTTATAAATTTGTTATCCATTCCAATCAAAGGCACTACAATGACCTTGCAGTGCCTTTGATTACGCAGCCTACAATTAAAGTCTGCTAGACAGGTAGTATCACTGATTNAAGTTATAAATTTGACGGTCTAAATTAATGTTTTGGTTGTTTATTCTATGTTACATGACTTTGTGTTTTTATGTTTGTTATGATGTAAAGCACTTTGAAATGCCTTGCTGCTGAAATGTGCTATACAAATAAAATTTTATTTTATTTTGATTTGATTGATGTGTCAGGGGAACTTTCACTGCTCTCCTATGTTTAATTATGCACTTTTAGTCAGATGTAGGTGTACTGTAATGATTTTCTTCATATTGATTTGAGGTCATCCTTGTTTAAGGAACATATCAATGAAGAACTGAGAGACGATGCTTATTGACCTGAATCAACTTGGTCAGATTGAATGAAATGCTATTAAAGCATATGATCACAAAGGAAAGATTATAAATTCAGGGCCAATGAGTTTACTACTTGCAACTTTTTACCTTTCCCATATGAGGGGATATGAGATTTTGAGTAGTGGAAGCATGTGGTGATATTACAGTAAACAATCAGTTAAGCTTGAATGGTCCAACCTTAACCTTTGTGTTGCCTTGCGGGTCAAAAGTGACCCACCAGCATGTTTAGCTGTAGAAAAAATACCCTAAACAATCTTTTTCCGATTTGAAATTTCATCTGTTTTCCTAAATTGACCCCGTCATTAGAAAAAGTGATACTTTGTTTTTGTTTATATTTCCATGTGGGCTTGTACCACTAGGGTACAAGGATTGTCTTATGGGTCATATTGAACCCGTGAAACACCAGAAAAAGAGTTCAAAGGCCATACACAAACTCTCTCTAGTATACACACACACACACCACACCACGCACAAGGACATACACCTACATACACGCACGCACACCCCCCCCACAAACGCACACATATCAAAGAAACTGAATTGATGTTCTAATTGAACTTGCATTTGACCTGCACCTGCGCTCTCAATCTGCAGCTCACATCACACAAGTTCCCAAACACAAGAAAAAACAATCTCAGACATAATAAAAACAAATTAGATATAGAGGATATGAAGGTATGTGAATCTGACTATCGCTAGTTGTTCCTTGCTGAAGCCATGTGTAGACATTTCACTGCCCTACAGGTGCTATGTTGTATGTTTGCACATATTGTCCTCCAGGAGACCTTGAGCATAAGAAGTTGAACATCTTCTGTTGAACAGATTCTTGTGCTGAAGATGTTCAACGTGAGCGTCTTCATATGGTGAAGAACATCTCCACGCTATGAAGATTTTCTTGAACATCTTGTGTTGAACATTTTGTGTTCAATGTGGGGAGTTAAGCATAGGATGTTACATTTTGTTTTGTCGTGTCACAAGAGATACTTTTATAATTCACTTCCTTAAAAAATATAAAGGAATGAACCGCTGACAAATTAACTTTTTGTCCCCTTTGAGTATAATTAATTCAGAAGTAATGACTTCATATTTATATAATTACAATAACAAACATTTACTGTGTAAAAGAAAACTGCTACAACACTTGGTTTGTGGTAAAAAAAAGAAAAAAGTGTTGTATCGTCTTTCTGTATTGTATAACAAAAGTACATGATAAAAATGTTTTACATTGAGTTGAATTGATAAGTAACAGATTGTTTCATCATGCAAAATAGATTTTGGATTTAAAATTTAAATAATCTGCTTTATTTTAGGGCTATTGTTAGGGTGGGTCATTTTTGACCCGTTAGACAAATGGAGTAAATAGAATGTAAGGATCCCACAAGGGTTAGGTGATTTAAAAGGGTGACATGTGTCACCCTTTTAAATAGTCTATTATGTCAATATACAAGCAGCATGTCCCACAATTTAAAGTGTTTTTTTAGTAGTCAATTTTTAAAGCGTGTAGTTTGTGTAGAAAGCCATTCTTTCACATCGCTCATGAAAACAAGCTCATTCATTTCATCTTGAACGGTCTAATTGAGTCATAGAAGTAGCTGTCTCAACCAGTACTGCCTTTTGTAGTCAGTACCTGGGGTTGATGGTCCATAAACAAATTAATTAGCAGCCTCAGAATGGCAGCAGTAAGTGGAAGTTTTTTGGGGTTTTTTCAGTTTCCTTATTGAGCCCTTTTTTTGTCAGGCTTGAGTAGCCTCCAAAAGTTCCAGTCAGCTGGGGAATGAGCGCAGATAACAAGCATGACTCCACCATCTGTTATAGGCGAGTGTTGGACGTCTTTATCATTCTCAGTGCTAGCAAGACTGAATTATGCATTGATCTGAGTATTGAGGAAATTTAATTATAGTTTGTTTGTCAGCACTTCTCAAAAACAGAAACAAATCTTTACAGCATACAGGTTGCATATTTAATAGCTGTTTTACTTTGCCTATTGTTAAGCTTCTGGAACAATCACCAGCCTTGTTTCCTTTCCTCCTTCTCCGTCTTATTTACTGCAGTTTAGCAAACATCAACTTTTCAGCAAAAAATGGTGGATTTGCAGTTTACCTGTGCAGGTGTTACCCCTATCTCCATGTTGTGGTCCATGAGGACTCGGGAATCTCCTGCCATCCTCAACTGGAGCACACCTGTGGAACATCAAATAGGTTAATTACCTTAGATGTGAACTTTTCCAGTTTGTAGTATTTATGAAAATATAACCACGATATATATATATAAGTGTGTATATAATTACTTTTATACATTTTTATTTTTATTTTTTTGCTTAATTCTATTTTAAACCAACACAGAGAACAAAATATAAAATTAAATTTAAGTCTTATCGAAGAAGAATTTTCTGACTGGATATTTATCTCTTTGACTTTTTAGCCAATCAGCCAATACTTTTTATTTGTTGCCTTGCAAAAAGATGGGCCTAGTTTCCATGAGCATTTTCATTTTGTTTTGTTTTGTGGCATTTGAAGATCTTATCTGTATTGCGCGGATTCTCCCAGGGTTCTTCCCACAGTCCAAAACCAGACACATTAGGTTAGTTGGTGACTATAAATAACCCAAAAAATGTCAATGTGTTGGAGGACAGACAAGAGACAAATTTAGCAAAATCTGTCTCTTTGGCATCCTTACTGCATTTTGCATAAGGGTGCTCTTTGTATCTCCCTCCAATGGAAGTTGGCACCACTGCTCCTGCAACTGTGTAAGGGATAAGTTAGAATATTCATTGTATAACAAACTTATAGGTTATTCTTTTGTCCCAAACCTTAGTATCCTTACTATGAGACATTAAACATGTTTACATCTTATTTCAGCGAAACACCAAGTCACCATAGAGTCAATTGAATAATTTGGGTTGGATTTATTAATTATGTAAAAAAAATCTACAGTGTTTAGAAAATGTTGAGTAAATATTGAGTAATAAGAAATACACAAGCCACCTCTGACACACCCTGACATGATTCTGTTGTGCATTTTCCTGAGAGTGTGAATTCACTTTGGCTACATTTACAATGCAAGCAAATGTGACCCAAATCCACCATCTTTGATAGAACAATTAGAACAGCCCAATTACGATCTTTCCACCAACCAAAAAAACAATTTGTGCCATTTCCATATGTTTTTTTTAATTTTTTTTATTTGAATACATATCTAATTGTTTTCAAAGTTTCTGCCATCTGAATCGCTGTCAAAATCTATTCGGTTTATACGTCATTGATATGAGACATGCGTCATAATTTTGTACCAGAAGAAGCCAGATACATTAAATTGAGGACATAAACAATGGTAAAAAATTATGATTATGATATTTTACATCACATAACAATCAGACTACACATCCAAACAGATTCCCTACAGAAATTACAGTTGATGCTTCACAAAAATCCATCGTTATTAGTTTTGCTTTCGTTTTATTACCTTTCTTTGTGTTGTTATCATCCTCTGACAGTACTGATGGCTTCCAATGCCAAATAAACTTTAAAATTCATCTATAAACAGCTGCGTCCATTATTACTTTACTAAACATGTTGGTGTGTGACATTAACATTCTTCTGCTGCTCATGCTGGGTCACTTTGGGGACATAAACCTTTCACACAGAAGTCTCGTTGCAGTCTGGTTTAATTAGCAGTGTGAACAACCACATAAAAAAAAAAAAAGAAAAAAAAAAAAGAAAAAACGGGTTTCATCAAAAAAAAAATTGTAATTGAGCATCGATACTATGTGAATGTAACCTTTTGGAGAGGATCTTTGCTGGAGAGCCCTGCTGGTTAATCACCTTATCAGGACACTAGTGAATATAGAAGCTGCAGGACCTTCACTCCTTGCTGGATGATTAACCTTGATGGTAGACTCTAGCTCTTCAGAAATTTCTTGTGAAATTATGCATTTTTTCTGTGAGTTTCTCTTGTGGATCTTTTTGTGACATGCAGTCTTTATACTCCAGAGGTTTAATTATATTCCCCTGCCATCTCAAGATTCTCCCGTTGAACAATCCGCAGCAGCTTTGATGCCCTCAGCTCCTCGCTTGACTATCCAGCAACAAGTGCTCTACCATCAGACGACCACAGCGCCTTCCAAACTCCCCTCAGGAATGCATGCTTTCTCACACCAGAACCTGACTTGCCCCTCCCAACGCTTGCTTACGGTCTCTCTGTTCATGATTCCTAAAATAACTTCCCTTTCTACCCTCTGGATGACCCCAACTTGTCCAGAGTGACCCCAACTGTTGCTCATTACATTTTGTTTGTGACTAAAATGTTCCACTGATATCTCAAGGGTGACTCTGCATATGGGCCAGAAAACTAGCAGCTATCATCACATACATAACCTGTTTTCTTGAGCTTCACCTCTCACATCTCCATGACCAGCAATGCCTCCATTTGTGTTTGAGAACACACATGGAGACATTGCACACATAGTTTGAGAACTATGTGTGCTCATATCGCACAATCAACTTGATGTGTCAATTATGCACCAAAGAATAAGTGTGAGAATAAGTGAGGTGTGGCATTATTTCATTATTTTCATTATTTCAAAGAAGGTGAAAGTACTTTTATGAAAACAAGTTGCCTTGGTATAAAACAGTTTCAACAAAGTTTCCAGGTGGATCTGTTTTTGATTCTTGAAATGCCATTAACCACAGACATCATCTCTATTTATCAAAAAATATTGTAAGTGTTGTGTTCTCAGTTACCACCCGATTACCAAACTGGAGGACAGAAGAGTTGAGGATATGCAATAATGTCCTCTGAAGTGCAATGATTTTGATCCACTTTCTGCTCAGATTTTTCAATCTCCCAGACACTATTCTATCCCAATTTAAACATGCTCTTATAAAAAAAAATACTGAGTTTGTTAGCTAGAATTAGCCAACAAACTACAATTGTTAGCTAGATTAGAATATCTATGAGAACCTCTATTGGGTTATGTTGGGTTTCAGGTTATTGGTGATTATCTTGGTCCACTCTTTTGGGATAAACACCAAATTTTAAATTAATCTCTGTATGTACTGATTCTTAACTCCAACACTCCTTTGCCACACTCACTGGAATTATGCACTATGACTCTGTTTACTTTAACTTCCTACAAAACATTTTAATGTCAAAAGACTTTGTTGCCAATTAGTAGGTCTATGCAGTTATGAAAAGCTTAGTATTTAGGCAGAGATTTTACCTCGGACTGTATTTTTTGTTTAGTTGAAGCCATCATTTCACTAGAAATAAAATCACCCTTAAACATCAAGAAGACTTGACCATGTTAAATGGCATATGGAGGAGGAATGAATCCACAGTATTAGAAGATCAAACATAATCTTCACAATGCCCCACCTGCCCTGACAGAGCAATTACCAAAGTGTGCCATGCTGCTGGTCTTGTTAATGAGCTTCACACATAAGTTACAAAATGTTTACATTGAAAATGTCAAAATAATCACTGACAATTTACTTTACTTGCGTACATTTAGAATGCACCAGTTCCCTAACAAGCTCTGGAATTATCCTTCTAGTGTTTGGATGTCTCATTAGACACAGTTAGGACTTTTGTTACCAAAGCCTAACCTCACAAGGGAGAAAAAAAAAAAAAAAAAAAGATTTACCACTAAATCTTTGTAGTAAAACACCCACACAACATGAAAAATAATGAACCAAAGATGTCCAAATTTAAGCTCGTTATGACCATCATATCACGGTACTCTGGATAACCTAAGTATTGCATCACATGGGAGATGACCTGGTATCCACTGCTGTCTAATTTGCTGGGATGACGAGGCAAGCTCAGCTGCACTGTTTTTAATGATGTAATATTCCCAAAGCACCGGCTGCTCATTGGCAGCCTTGTCAGTCCTTTCAAGTACATGTGCACAGATACAGACGCACAAGTCTCCGCACACCTCTCACTCAGCTCCCATATGTTTCTCAACTCAGCTACAGCAATTACTGTAGACGTAAATATTAATAATCTCTCTTGCTGAGAATACAGGTGCTTTACATTTAGAGTTGCATGCAATCGTGAGTCTGGATGTTGGTCCTTGTGGTTGTTTTTAGCTCTGATGGAGCGATGAGATGTGCTGACAATTCGATCTGTAGTGGGATTTTTTTCTATTTGTTTTTCTTAAAGTGTATTTTTAGACACCTTTCATGTGTAACAGCAGAAGTAAAAAGGGCCATCTCATTCATGTGATTTTTTTTATTTTTTAATAAATGAAACTAATATAAACTGAGGAGGTATGAGTGTGTGTGTCTGAAGGTGTCAGATAAAACCCTAATTTTAGAATCTGAACATCTCTGGAGCCCCGCAAGAGGCGATTAATTTAGAGAGCTCCTGGACTCTGTGTTAAAATCATCTCGTAAATTTGCCAACCAAACAGATGGATACACGCAACCTTGTGATGAAGTAAGCAAATAGATACTTTTGTGGCTGCGTCCTGACCTCAACAACTTCTGACATTTCTCTGTCATGTTTCTTTGATGTTGTTCTATTTGATCACCAACAGGCAAGGAGAGTGAATGCAAAAGCTTGCAGAGGTGGGAGAAAACACGTCACAGCTGAGTTCCACACAGGAATGTAGTGTTGACATTGATGGTCGAAAGCAAAGGGCAAAGCGACGTGACGAGCATCCGAGCAGGGCAGGGACAGACAGAGGGACAAACGGACAGCAGAGACATGAGACACACGAGAAGCTATCATAAAACCCTCCCTGAATACATCGCTGGGGTTGCGAGGTCTCTGAATTTGGCTCATTTTACAAATTCTCACAAATTAAATATAGCTCACTGGGGAATTTGTGAACTTCCCAACCGAAGTGTGTTTTCAATAAGGCTGTAATTGCTGTGTCTGTCTGAGATCCACTCGACAAGCCCAAATGAGAGGTGTTCATATAGAGATACCAGATGGGATGTTTTATCTCCACCCTTTTAAGAGGGGTAACAAGCATTTATCTTGTTACCGGTTGGGTGACAGGATGCTTTAGCTGAATCGTGTTCATACCCTGATAACAAAAGCACTCATTGTGCTTAAAGCCAGTGGGTAGAAACAAATCGCAGAACTTGTTTCTCGAGGGATAACTTCACTACATATTTCATCCTTATTTGCTGACACACCATGCAGTAAGCCATCATCTGACAAGAGAACAGCATGCTTCAGTAGAAAACCTTTTCTTCCTTCTAACCATTGACAAGTGCTTTGATTTTTCCCAGGGGTCTGTAATGCTGTCTTGGTCATTTACATTTTTTACAGTAGCAAAACTCAAATGCTCAGTGAGCTGTTATATAATTAATCTGGCTAGTTTTGTTTTATTTATTTTTCTAATTACAACAACTCTAAAACACTAGTAATAATAATACTATTGTATATTGCAATATACAATAAAGTTGCACATTATTGGTAATATTGAGGTCATATTACTATCTTGACAGCAGTAGGGTTAGACACGGTTAGGACTTTTGTTTACCAAATCCTAAACTCACAAGGGAGAAAAAAAAACTAGGATTTTAATTTATAATTGTCATTTTTAATTATTATTATTATATGCAATATAAATTTTATTTTATGGGCTGCACAGTGGCGCAGTTGGAAGCACTGTTGCAATGCAGCAAGACGGTCCTGGGTTCGATTCCCGCCCCGGGGTCTTTCTGCACAGAGTTTACATGTTCTCACTGAGTTCTCCGGCTTTCTCCCACAGTCCAAAAACATGACTGTTAGGTTAATTGTTTTTTCCAAATTCTCCCTAGGTGTGAGTGTGTGTGTGTGTGTGCATGGTTGTTTGTCCTGTTTGTTTCTGTGTTGCCCTGCGACAGACTGGCGACCTGTCCAGGGTATACCCCGCGTCTCACCCGGAACGAGAGGCACCAGCAACTCCCGACCCCATTAGGGATAAGGGTGAACAGAAAATGGATGGATGGATAAATTTTATTTTATATATTGGTATATACTTTATAGTTTCTCTGTTCTTCATGTTCATGGAAGCAATAACTTAATTGAATTACTCATAAGACTCAGAATAACATTCATAAGTTATTATCCTTGCTTTACCAGCACAACTGAATATAATTTGTAAAACAATTAATTTTTATTTAAACATATTTATTTTCTCTAGTCTTGACTCAAAATTAACTATAATATATATTTTTGTTTAGGTTTTACACAGTAGACCAACAAAGAAGAACATAATGGCTTTTAGAAACAAAAACCTGAAAAGTACATGTTTCTTTTTTTTATTTTTAGCATTTTTTCCCAATAAAAGGGTAAAATCTGCCCCAGTCTCAAATCTTCTGCACTTTCAAAGTGATCCAGTCCCTGCTGACGAAAAGCATCCCCCATAGCAATATGCTTCCACCAACATCACCAACATGTTCATGTTTCATTTGGAGATGTTCTCCTTGTAATGTGCATCGTCCGTTTTGCACAAAATAGCAGTTTACATGGACGTCTAAATGTTCAGTTTTGCTAATGTATGACAAGACCATCCTACTCCATGTTTCTATGCTTTAATGGCAAGAAAAATTCCAAATGGAATCTTTTAAGTTAATGTTTAAATTACATTTTAATGTAACATTTTCTGAAATTCAAAGAATGGAAAACCCTATTGATGTCAAGATAGTAATATGACCTCAATATTACCAATAATGTGCAACTTTAAATATAGAATTCAATACTACTGATGTTTGAAGTCAGACTTGTTTTAGATTATGAAAACTGACTTTACTCATGGCTGTCTTCTGAGTATCCTTTATTTACTTGGCTCTTTGTCATAAAGACAATCTGATGAGGGAGAGATGTGGTACTGACAAGTACTTAACACAACTCCTTGTAAAAAAAAAAGAAAAGCAAAATCCACACTTCCATATGGCATTTGCACTATATGATAAGAATAAAAATGGGGGAAAAGTTTTTCAGTATTTTTTATTATTTATTTATTTTTCTTACTGTAGGTTCAGTAGAGATATTTTTGTGGCTGTTGAGGTTGTAAGTATCTGCAGAGCCACTGTGTGTGATAGCTATCTGCAGTATTGGGGTCATTATAACTTCTCTGTTCTTCATGTTCATGGAAGCAATGAAACGTTCTTACTTGGCCCTATCCCTTCCTCCATTCCTCCCCTTGAGCCATTGTTACCAGACCTGCTATGAATATTTCCTCAGCTATCTCTGCTCACTTATGACACTATGAGGTCGCTCGGTCAAAAGACTAAATTCATCCCCAGCTAGTGTGGCTCTTTGCCCAACAAACACACAATCAAATTCTCATGCACCCATAGATCCACATGCACACACTCACACTTAGATCACTAAACCATTTTCCTGTAATGCCTGATAGTGAGCTGAGTGTGTGGTGTGTCCTTCTCATGGGGTGACCTTCTGAATGACATAACACTGCATCAAGAAGCTCGAATCACATTGAAAAAACAATCTCCCTAATGATACCTCTATGTCTCTCCTCTTTCTCATGCACACTGACATGTATCGTTCTCACTCTTCCCTGTTTCATCTCTCTCTCCTTGCAGTAGAGTACATTTCATACATCAGTGGGGCTAGGCACCGCAGCTTGCAAAAGCCCTTCTTTTAAGATAAGGATTATTTTACATTGCTGCTTAAGTGGGAGGAGAATTATTAAAACTCCAACACCTACAGGAGCCAAATAGCACCCTCTTCAACCACGCTGACCTGTAGTGTGAGAGACGACATGGAGATAAAAAGACTTGAAATGTGTGAAACTCGGTTGGTGCACATGCTTTTGCAAACTGCATTTCACCTTGTTGAGGTTTAAATGCACAGAAGTTACTCTGGATTTAATCTCATTGAAAGTACAGTTTTGTAGCTGCTAAATCCAATGTTTCTTGTTCCAAAGGGCAGAAGGACAAGTGAGAACAGTGGAACAGGGAGGGTTGGTTTAAATCTAACAGGATGGAGCTGCTGAGTAAGGTGGTACACAGAATACTGGGGGACCCAAAGGTCAATTGATCCCTATTAAATTTTCATTGTGTTGTTGTGTTTCCATACTTGTCCCATTGAGCATCCTCCTTCTCCTTCCAATAGTCAGTACATATCATCTGAGAATGAAATTAGATTAGGACCTGTCACTTATGTGTTGAACAATTTCAGGCTGAAGTATTTTCCAGCTCAGTAAAGCAGCACGTTTTGCACTTAAGTGTGGGTGATAAGCTAGCCTTGTAAAAATCAGACCCTTGTTCTATGCTGTTTGCTTTATCTGGGCTCTCAGGTTTGGGAAATGATGGCTTCCAGGAAGCGTGGACTTTGTTGAAGTTTTTAACTGTATCTAATTGCAAATGTTTGCCCGTGACGTATGTAATGTGCCAGTTTGACACTACGAAGCTTGAGTTGTAAACAGCCATCCTCCAGTGCAAAGAGAGAAGTTTCAAGCCAAATGTTAATGTTATTTTAATGTTAGAGAACATGGGTAACATGGACTGAACAGCTTTGTTTACTTCATCCGTTGCCATTGCTAAACGTGCAGGCAGACTACCACTCTAAAACTGCACAGAAATTTATCATCATTCATAACTTCTCCTTCTACTCGCCGATTGGTTCAGCAGAAATTCTAGTGGAGGAATCCTTGTCAGTGGGAGAAAGCCCAGACAGTGATGTGAAGCAAAATTATAGGATGGCAATAGCCAGACTAGTAGTAAGCTTAAAGATGTAAAATGCTTAAAGAGTTTGAAACACTATCTCAAGAGCCCATAATAAATGTTCTGATTTGAACATAATTTGAGTGTCAATGGATATGTCAATTGATGGATTGCAAGTGTTACCTAAGGACATACGAGGTTGCTTCATACGTGAATCAATAATTACCAGTTAGTGAGACATCTGAAGTCAATCATGGCAGCGAGGAACTTCACCACAATGCATTGTAGATGAATTATATATCACAGAGAGAGTATTACAGAGCTACATTTTGGGCACATATCATGTTAGGTGGTCGTATGTCCTTATTTTCCTGCCTATGGACTATACAGGTGTTGCCAAATATTGGATTACGGTAAAGGGTAAATTACTTTGTACTTGCATAGTGCCTTGTCAAATCCATAGGACTCCAAAGGGCTTCACATTACATTCAGTCATTCACCCATTAAGAAAAGGTTATATTCCTTTATTTAGATTTAAGATATTTTGTTTTTTTTTTTGTTTTTTTTTCCACAAGTAAGGTGTTATGTTTTACTACAAGAATAAGTTCAAGTAAATTAAAAAGTCCATTGTGCCTTTAGGATATTTTTGTTGTTTTCACAAGTCTGAAAGAATGCTTGATAAGGAAGTATCTAGTATCTAAATCAATTTGACTTTCCTATGCTTCTTTATGCCTGTTATTGATTCTTCTGCAATAGAAAAACATTTTGTTCATACGCAAAGAAATGGAAATTCCCCAGATGCACGCTTTGAGAGGAAGAACATACACATTTTTAAAGATGTGGATCAATGAGCATTTTTTGATAACACAACACAAAATAAAATTATTTCTAAGGATGAATCACTACAAACTGACATGTTAATATAACTGCCATTGTGTGAGTGGATGGATGCTTCAAAGCGTCAATCAATTGTTATATCGGACAGTTGCAGTTAAAGGAGTTGAAGTCTAATTTTAATAAACATAAAGCTAACAATGATAAAATATTTCTTCACTTGTAAGATGATGTCTTAAGTGCATACATGCAATGAATATAAAACATTGAACAACCAAATACCCAGAGGAACTAACTCTAACCCTCACTGACCAGACCTGAACTCTTACTAGCTCACATTTCGGCTCTGTGACATTGTTTGCAATAATTTGCAAAGTTTAAAGGGAAAAATAAGAGTAATCACACTTTCATTAAATTAAATATATCACTCATATTCATTAAGCCAGCATCAAGAAAACAGTGCTGTGACCTTTCTATTTTAATTATGTGGTATCATAAAACACTAACCAAGGCATAAAATTCTTCAAGTACTGGAATAAATTTTTGCAAATGGATTCACACTTTAAACATGAACAAAGCAACCACTTGTCACACTGACTCTCTCAAATAGTGAAGTTTGCTTTGTGCAAGCCAGTCTTGGGCATTCTTGTGCCAGACCTGACCATGCATGACTGTGCAAGGTCAACATTATATGATTTCAAAAAATGAAATATGCCAAAGCAGAATCGCAACAGATAGAAATATCAGTCTGACAAAAAAAATTGCAGTTGGACCCTAAAATGTTAAAAGATGATGAGGGAACTAGTCAGCGGTGAAAAGTTGTAGGTAGTTTTTTATAAATTCCGAGTGGCCAGTGTGAGTGTGTCACACTGACCACTGGTCATTGGTTTCGGCTCACAGGTACATATTTTCTTGCCGGACAGTTGAAACTGAGTCATCACAGTAAGAAATGGCTCAGTCTCTTCCTGTACGTCAATGATGGCAGCAACATGCTGTGCAGTTAGTTTGCTTTTTTTCTAGTCACACTGTGATTGAAAGTTTACTGTTCTGTGCTGATGTCTGCTGGAGTAAAAGAACAAGACAAACCTCTTGGTATCTTGACAAACGTGTAAAAAGTGGCCAGCTTTGTTACAGGGAAAGAGATGGAATCTGAGAATTGTGGTGGAGCAGCAAATGAAGAGGAAGTTATGTTTTATAATGAACAATAAACAACCTCTGTGCATAACTCTGAGTGGACAGAAGAGCAACTGAAGTGAGAGGCTCGTTGCACTGTGATGCAGGATCCTTTGTTCTCACAGTCATACACCTTATAACAGTGACTGCTAACATAATTTTTGATCTAATGAAATGCACAGTGATTGAAAATGTATTTAGTCTGAGGGATTCTCTCTTCTTCTATTCTGTTAACTAGGGCATTGTTAGACAAGTCGTAATCTACAGGAAGCTGTATGGATGCTAGAAGGTAAAAAAATGTATATACATTTTAAATGTTACTTAAACTTCAAAAATCACAAAAAATCAACTTAGAGTTGGAATCTGTAGCTACCCTGTAATATTGATTTTTATGGTACTTCCTGTTGAGGAGCTGTAGAATTTCTTTGGTGTATCTCCGACTGTTAAGTAGGTGAACCGATCACTGCAGCAGAATGTAAAAATAAATAAATAAATAAAAATACTCTCCTGTGATAAGTTGGATACAGCAGGCTCAATGCTTAAGCATAATCTCATCATAAAGAGACTTATTTATTTCAATTTGATTCTGTGATGTTATAAGTAGCTAATATTTCCTCTACGTTTGAGACAGATGTCATATTGAAGTGAGTGTGTTCAAAGGAACTCAAGCAGAAAGCGGTTTTATCCATGGCACACCAGTCTGTACTAGTAACAAAGCAAAGGCTCTCACTGTTTTTTCAGCCCAGCATCTTCATGATGTCATTATAATGTTAAGTCTGTCAACACTGCTAACTGTATCAGAGATACAGGTACAGAAAACTTTGGGATTTTAGAGCCGTTTGAAGAATGACATCCAAGACATTGCATTACTGGGCTTTTCCTGGACGTGACATGTTGCATATTATTCTCGTTGACTCACAATCAGCTGTCCAGGCTGATGAATTGATTAAGATTGATACAACCAAAACAGTATTAGCAAAGTCACATGGACGATAGCCTGGCCATTGCTTGATTCAAATCTGGCTTGTAGCAGAGTCTGCGCCTTCTCCTGTTTACCAAGATTGCCTCTGGTAGAATTTCCTACAAGGCCAATCAGCGAACAGAAGGTGAAGTTGTAGTTGTGAGCAATGATGCAAATTTTCTGCGCTATTTTAGAATTGTAGTCTGTGGTCTATTTTTAACTTTATCTTGTTTAACACTTCCTGAGTACCAGCAAACTCTGATGGAATACGGCTGTGTGTAGCCTGGTTGGTTCACTCCAAACCAGCTTAAATTCCACATTACCATTGGATAGCAACAGATAGCAACAAGCAACTTTCATTTTACCATGCTAAGACTATTTCCGTAGAGTATCATGCCCAAAAAGCCTCAAGGAACAAAGAAATGAACCACCTTCACTGCAGAAATACGAACATAAAATATAACACGTAATTGTATCTCATAGATGTGAACTGTTTACTTACTTTTTTTAAATTATTCGCAGCAGCTAAAATGATTTTGTAAAATCCTACTGCAATGTGAAGACTGTACTACAGGCAATGGAATTACTGAAACCACACAAAAAATTCCTTCCTCTCTTCAATATATACCACAGATCAACTTATAATCATTAGGTAAATTTTCTTGCAGAATCCAAGCAAGAAGAGAAACCACATGTCACCCTCATTTCTGTGACTGTCTGTTTAAATGTGTATGTGTGTAAACATAGAGGTCCTGAGCAAACCAGAGTACAACATGATCATCCTTATGCAGTTTTTTTTTTAAGCAGGCAGAAGGTGAAGCTTTGTTTTGCTCTGTGTGTGGGCAGAAGGGACAGCCCGTATATTGTCAAAACTTTATGCGTCATAAAGCTGTAGTTATTAAGAAAGTATTGTGAGGCTGCATATAAAACAGCAAAGCTTTATAATGCAAATCTTGTGCATTGGCATCACAGGTGACAATAGAGTCGAAACAGATTTGCATTTACTGCAGATTTATGAGAGTGTAAACACTCAAATATTTCTTTGGTAGGGAAAAGATTGTGAGGGAAATTGTATGCTGCCTGTTTTATTAAACAGCACAGGAATGAATTAAATTCACATTGATCCCAGAAAGTGCAAGACTGTGACTTTTAAATTCATCTATGTATCAAGTGTTGGGAGTTCTTGCTATCAGAGTGCTAGAGATGCAAATACATATTACCATTTAAATTTTTCAACAGTATTAGAAAAAGAAAATAACTCTTGTGCAGCACTCTGTTACATACACACACTTTCCAGAGCTTTATGAACAAAAAATAAATAAATAAGTAAATAATCTTCATGCCTGGCTAAGCTCTTGACACAAATACGCCGCTGCGGTATGTGAAAATGTAGATCTGTCTAAAAAACAGAGCGTTCTGCAGACCCGCTGGAGACACATATTGTTGACTAAGAAAACAGATCCAATTAATTATTCACAGTATATTCCTTCTTGAGAATCTCCTCTGACCCAGGCGAGAATTATATCTGGCCTTTTGCTCTGTTTTGCGCATCCATTTGGGTGATCAGGGCTTGGAAGACAAGGAAGAAGGAGTTGGACTTAGGTACACAACTGTGAGCTATATCTACAGTGATATGACTGATAATAAGGTTAAAAGGGCTATCCATCAAAAAGCATTAGATCTCACCAACTCACTGTCTTCCCTGGGACACCCAATCAGGGCTCAACCAGCTGTGAGCAGGCTCTGGGGAGATTAAAGTGATAAAAGTAACTTTGGGAAATGGACAGCCTTTGTGACAAGGACAATCATTAAGAAATCCTTCAGTCCATTTGACCTTCTATCTTTCCTTTATTAGTTTGAGAATGTGGATAAGTAAAGTTTTTAATAGTGAGAACACAGATGGAAAGAGATTAAGAGGCCACACAGCATGAGTGAAACGGAGAAACTCCTCTGACATTCCCTTTAAAAACACAGCATGAACAGCAGTAATTGAAAAACTGTTATTGCATGGCATTTCTTTAAAACCACAAAACAATAGTCAGTGATGGTAACTTATGTAAACTGGGAGTTTTTGTAAGAATGTTGAGCTCCAAACTCCTGTCACAGAACTTCCTTTCACCTGCTTTATGCGCAAAAACTATTTTATGTTTTAACCTTATAGAAAATTGTTGCTGAATTGCTCAGGACACTTGTAAAAAATGTTTTATTCTCAATGAGTTTTTTTTCTTCCTGTTTAAATAGAAGTTTACAAAGATTGCCTTGTCTACAAGAATAAACAAATGGATAATAATCATAAACCCTTAAAGTTCTTTGATTTTTGCTCCTTCAATCCATACTGTACTTAGAAGAGAGACAAATCAATAGGTTCCACTAAATTTACATTCCCATGAATTGCAGAGACAGTAGCCCGGCCATTGGCTTCCTGTGGAACTGTCTGTAGTTTTAGCAATGGCAGTGTTCAGTCCATGTTGACCACACTTCAAAACATTGAATTAACATTAACAGCCGCCTCGTTCAGCTTCTCTCTTCACAGCAGCTCATGAAATTTTCGCTCAGCTTTATAATGTGGAACTTCGCATTGCATACGTCACAGGCAAACATTAGTAATTGGATCACATTTAAAACTTCAACAGATGCCTCCAGGAAGCAATTGCTTGTTGAAACTGAGAGCCCAAGACACTCTGTACGAAGCAAATGGGGTAGGAGAACGGGCTGATTTTTACCATAAAAAAACAGTAGTAAAGAATCTGTTAAGTGAACATTAGGAAATAGTTTTTGTTAATAGTTATCATGGAGTAAGTACACTAATAACTACTTAGAGCAGGTTCCATTTAATATTTAGCTTCCGCCTTATAAAGGATTTTCTAAACTATTTGAACTAGAGAAATGCTATTTCTTTCTATACCTCATCACTTTTACACCAGACAGAATTTATATTCTCACATGCAGAACCATATGCTAATGGTATGCTAACTGCACAGAGATGCTGAAGAATCCTGCTAATAATTAGCTGGGTGTAATAGGAGTTGTTTTTTCTGTCTTTTTAACTTGTTCTAAAAGTTTCTGCACAGAAACATAGAAATGTGATTTAATTTTGTTTTGTATGGCAAGAGTTCACATTTGAGTTGACCAACCTCTGAGTAGCAATTAGCTTTCTACCGTTTTCTAAAAAATTAGTTTGATGTGACTGCATGCATATCTTTGCATGTTAGACATTAACCTTGTACAAATGCTCCAAGCAACCCCTCTTATGAGGCAGAAATTTTGTAAGCCAACATGCTAAAGAGATTGATTTGAATTATGAAATATTTCTCTCTAAATACAGTTTGGAACATTCATCAAAACTGCCAACAGCTATCATGAAATGTCTTACTTTATTTTCTGCTCTTGTAGCAATAAAGCAGAAAGATCTATGATCTATGAAAAATCTGTGTTTTCATAGATTTTGTAGAATCTATGAAAACACAGTGAAAACCAAAAATAAATAAAACATACTGGGCTTTATGATGGGAAAGTGGAAGACCCCCTCCTCCCCCGACCCCCATTCCTGCTGCATCACACAGACGCTCACAGAATGATTTGAAGCAACACACACATTGACGTTCGCTTCGGGTTTACTCTTGCTCCTGATGCTGCGCTCGTGAAACTCCTGCATTGCACTGAAAGAACTACACAGCAGAATCCGAGCAGGAACAAACAGCAGGACTGTTGACAGGCTCCTCTCCGCTTGCGTCAGAGATTCATTGCCTTTTTGATTACCCTGCCCCCGCCACGAGAGCGAGTGGATGCATAGAGATGATCTATGTAGCGCTGCAGTGGCAGAATATAAAAAGGGAAAGATGTGATGAGCGCTGGAGGAGGGGGATTTGTGTACTTTTCTCATCAACACTTTTTTTTTGTTTTCCAGCTCTCCTGTTTCTCAACTACCCGGTATCCCTCATTCTCCCTCTTGCTATGTATCACCGTCTTGTTTGCCGCTCACAGCTTTGGGTCCCTCATAAGGAGATGCACACTTTTCACCCGACAAGTCACTGGAGAAGGGATTGGAGAGATGAAACGCAGCATGCGATGCCAACTGCAGTCAAACGTATAGGTGGGGGGAGCTTGGATGTGTTGCCATAGTCGTATCATGCATCAGCAGCTTTAAAAACCTTCCCTTCCATATTTTATCTTGCCCTTCTGTTTTATCCTCTTTTTTTTCTTCTTCAACAGTAGAGGCTTACCTTCAGGTCTCTGCAGGAGTAACTGGCAGGCTCCCTTCAAGGCATTTCAAAGCTGCTCTTCACCCCACGACTGTGCGCTCCTTCCCTGGCTTTGTTCAATCAACAACAGCCCTCCTGCCTCCCTCCTGCCACCCAGCTCCTTCTGCTCTTCACTGCTCTCTGTCTACTTCTGTGCAAGAGGGGGGTCTGTGTTCGTGTGTGTGAGGGAGAGTGAGAGAGTAATAGAGAGAGCAAGAGAGAGACAGTGAGAAAGGGAGAGTGGATAGGAGAGAAGATGTGAAGGATGTTATAAGCCGTGGGTTTTTTCTCAGATATTCTCACTTTTCCCACCCTTGTCTTTCAGGATTTTAACTTTGTGTGTGCCTTTTTCTTCCTATTGCACAGGCTTACAGAAATCGGTCCAAAAAATGTCAAATACATGGTTGATGGTGTGAAGAAGGGATCAATATGTATGTGTGTTTTGATACTGCAGACAGGATAAAAAGGAAAAAAAAAAAACTGTTAAAGAGGAGGCTGGCATAATCAATTGTACTAAAACTGCAGTTGAATGAAAGCCTCTATGGTGCAAGAGTGATAAAAAATATAAACAGAGAAAGGAAGATGTGGAGGAAAAAAGTGAAACAAGATAAACAAAAAGAAAAGAGGCCAGAGGATTCAGAATGTCACATTATAAGTTTACACAAAAAAAGAGAAAAAAAAATAAATAAATCTAAATTCTCTTCTAACTCTAAAGACAGCCTGTTTTCAGAATCTAACTCAGGACACGTGGGGGTTCTTAACATATTGACAACAGCTCTATTTGTGTCACAAATTTCCATCTTCAATAGTTAATGAGCAAAATCAGCAACAGCCCCTTTCTATGTCTGTGGCTAGACAAATAAACTAAAGCAGCTACTGCTGCCGTCACAGATGTGCCCGTTTTCATTTAGTAGATTTCACTACTTAGAGATAATCTGTTTTGTTGTGTTTCTCACATAAATGAAGCCAGTTAAGGAGCTGCTGCTTATGTAGCTTATATACATTCAGAACTGCTGAATGGCATCATGGGAACCAGGTGAGTCTGAAAAGGGATTCCCATCCTGCTCCTCCAGCTGGGGAAAGCACGAAGCAGGAGAACTGAGAGAAAGAGACTAATTAACACAGATAGCACAAGGGAGCTGAATTAAACACAAAGGAGAAAAAGCTCTAATATTAGAAATAAACTAAGTGTTGAAACAGAAAACAGGAAATGAATGAAAACCTAACCAGCAAGAAATTAACTAAACAGAGCAACATCCAGTGGCTGAGATAAGATCTTTATTGTATTATTAGTTATTAGTCAATGCAAATTATAATAAGCTACTATTATTTACATTTGTTGTCTAAAATATTTCCAGTTCAGTGCAGGCCAGCACTGCTTCAATTTATTTCAAAATTATTTCAACATCTCAAGCAATATTCTTTTCAGCACATCCTTTCCAATAATATCACAATCTATGTTTTGTTCAAATGAGCTTTCAGAAATCCTAACCATGAACATGGCATAAAATAAAAAATTAAATTATCAAATAAATAAAAAAATAGTTAAGTGTTGTTCTTTCTTATTTGAGTATCATCTTTTTTCCTCTGCCAGAAAACAGCTCCAAATATGAGAACATGAATTGAAGGCCTTATTTGCACCCAAACTGAGAAGTCAAACAAGGAGACTGGAGAAGCAAAGAGTCATATGATTCTAGAGATCTAGAGCTTAGAAGCAACAATTATTATTAATTAGGTTATTAATGAAATTGAATTCTGTTTAATCACTTACTGTACTATTTTTGCTTTACAATTTGAAGAATGTACTATCCATACTTTCAAGAGAATTTTTGTTTTCTTCCTGAAAGTAGAAGACTACAGCTTCCACCTTCCTCGTTGTGAGGAAGCAGGAACATTGTGTTAATTGCTCTATTGCTTCGCTCAAATCACCTGCCATGCTAGTTTATCTCAAATTATTTCCAGAGCTCTAAGTGCAGTTCCTAACACAACAATAATGACATTCATCATGATGATGAGTATGCTCTCCAAGCTATGGTGGAATTCATAGCAAATTAATCCAGCATAGAAACAAGAGACTCTGTGGAATCATTTATTCTTGATATATTCAATTTAATCAGATGTTTTCAAATTGTTTTATTCTTTTGTATGGTAATATGATAGATGGTTAAGATGACATCATGGTTACTTAACAATGTTCAGCAGGTAGACACGTTTAAAAATATAAACATAAAGACAATAATGAATGAAGTGAAAGGTCAGATTACAAGACAATTTGACCGTTTACTGCCAGAAGCTGCTTCATGTGCTTCCTGGATTGTGATTTATGATTTTGCAGTCCTCCCTCGGGTTCTTCTCTATTGCATGTAATCCAGCAGCTAAAAGCACGGTGACACTGCAGGGATCTGCTTCTTCTTTCATCAGCCTCCATCCCCTGTGGATGTGATCACACTGGATTACAGAACCTCGAGTATTAAGGCTGCAAAAAGGATGATCTCTGTGACTGGCTTAGGGATAAGAGCTCTGGGCTAGAATCACACTCATGCCAATTATCACATGCGTTAACCATCTTAAAAATAAAAACATCAAGCATCATCTGCATGGATTCTCTGTTTGATGAGCACCGTCATGAGCTGTTCAGATTAAGGAGGATGTAATCATCATTTCCTCTCCCGAGGTTCCAGCTCTGTTGATCAAAGCCCAGTCCCTTCAACTTTATTGCGTGTGCTGTTCAGTCTGTGGGGAAACCCTTTCAAAAATCTGTACACGGCTTAGATTATTCTGAAAATGTCAGAAGAATCCCAAGTTATTTAGGCTTTGGGTCTTTTTTAGAGTTTGTGTTTTCTCGTCAATTTCTTGTTTTATTGTGCTCAGCCATATTCTTTGTTTTTGTGTTTCTGTCAGCTTGTTTTTTTTTTTTTTGTTTTGCTTTAGATTTTTTTTTTCCCTGTTTATTTACTTGTGTTTAAATTTCACAATGAAACTTTATTCTTTGCTATTGTTGGAATTATCTTTTTCCCGGTTGCAAGTTAGTGATTCTTCTCCTTTGCCACGCCCCTACCATCTCTCTGTTTCTCACTCAGCTTGCCTCTCTGGTCTTTACTCTCGGCTGCACACTTTTCCGAATCAGCCTGACCTAATCAAGTTTTCAGCCTATAAGCCCCTCTTTTTCTGTTATTCAGCACCAGATTCTCCTGTTCGTTCCCGTCATTGTTTCCTTATTCTTCTTGGATTACTGCTTGTGTTTGCTTGCCTGTAAATTTGTCCCATCAATATTAAAAAGATTCAAACTCACTCTGCCTCCTACTCTACCTGCATTGCGAGTCCAACTGGTACACTCATCATGACAGAAAGTGTTTTCAAGCTTCATGCAGTAGGTTTGCAAAGACAAATTATTCAAAAGCCTTTGAGATTTTTTATTTTTGCTCTAACCGCGTATCAAATGAGGACGTTGAAAATCACCAAAATCCCAAATAATGAACCCTGCACCAAACTATCTTCCAAAGAAGTTTTACTATCAAGCTAAGACAGGGAATTTAGTTCTTCTTTTTCTGGTATTAGGATGTTAGGAAGTTGCATTTGTCTTTATCCTCTCTGCTTCCCCTGGCTGCCTGAACCTGACTACTCAGCCTGACCACTTAGGCTCACATTAATGCCCACTTTTCCTCACTCACCCCAACAGGCTCCATCCTTATGGCTTCCAAATGATTCTTTGATTTAATGATTGAGTGCACTGACACAAATCAGAGTCTAAAGAGTAATCAGCTGACAGACATATTATAACAATCTTTTTAAATAAAGTCAAGTTTCTTACTGCAAAATAAAGTTCCAAGTTTTTCACTGAAAATTAGGAATCGTATTTGTATGATGGTATCTCAAAGATACTGAAATACATAATCCTATTAGATGATAACAAAAAAAAAAAAAAAAAAAAAAAAAAAAAAAAAAAACGGGGCCAAAATTTAAAGAGAACAATTTAAAAAAATTTATTTACAAAAAAAATTGGGCAAATAATATTATACAAAAAAGTTTTTTTGTGT